>BLSH010344254.1:194309-207249 GCA_018402905.1 Glandirana rugosa
GGGGAGGGAACGTCCCGTCATAAGGTTGTACTATTGCTGGGGTTTGTGTGGAGGTTCTGCTGGTGACGGAACGATTTCTTCGACTCCAATTTCCACTACCTGACCGGTTCGTACAGAGGTCTGGATTTGGGATAACTCGTAGACACCCCGTAGGAGGTAGCCTTCCATCTCCTCGCGTTCTAGAGATTGTAGGTACTCGAGGTACTACAGCAGTACCTCCACACCTTCTCCTGAGGTCACCGTTGGACACTACGAGTGAAACGATGTTACATTTCATCATTCACATGTCGAACATATTGTCACATTTAAACGACAGGGGAGTTTTATTGAGTTGTGTGTCGGTAATTAGAGATTGGGCGACCGTTGTTTTCACTCATGTGGGGATTCATTTTTACAGGTTTAACCCGGGTTTCACAGTTATAAAACACACCGGTGGTAATAAAAGGTCGTGACGGAATTGGGAGAACCCGTACCTCAAGTGGTCTCAAAGTGTCCAACGGTGACCTCAGGAGAAGAGGGTTAAGGCAGTGCTGGAAAATAATGGTGGCCACACAAAATATTGACACTTTGGGCCCAATTTGGACATTTTTACTTAGGGGTGTACTCACTTTTGTTGCCAGCGGGTTAGAGATTAATGGCTGTGTGTTGAGTTATTTTGAGGGGACAGCAAATTTACACTGTTATACAAGCTGTACACTTACTACTTTACATTGTAGCAAAGTGAGCATCACAGGTTGCCACTGGAGTCCTCTTCCACACCTCCATGACGACATCATGGAGCTCATGGATGTTAGAGATCTTGCGCTCCTCTACCTTCCGATGGAGGATGCCCCACAGATGCTCAATAGGGTTTAGGTCTGGAGACATGCTTGGCCAGTCCATCACCTTTAACCTCAGCTTCTTTAGCAAGGCAGTGGTCGTCTTGGAGGTGTGTTTGGGGTCGTTATCATGTTGGAATACTGCCCTGCAAGGGAGGGGATCATGCTCTGCTTCAGTATGTCGCAGTACCTGTTGGCATTCATGGTTCCCTCAATGAACTGTTGCTCCCCAGTGCCAGCAGCACTCATGCAGCCCCAGACCATGACACTCCCACCACCATGCTTGAGTGTAGGCAAGACACACTTGTCTTTGCACTCATCACCTGGTTGATGACACACACGCTTGACACCATCTGAACCAAGTAAGTTTATCTTGGTCTCATCAGACCACAGGACATGGTTCCAGTAATCAATGTCCTTAGTGTCCTTGTCTTCAGCAAAATGTTTGCGTGCTTTCTTGTGCAATAATTTTTAGAAGAGGCTTCCTTCTGGGGCGACAGCTATGTAGACCAATCTGATGCAGTGTGTAAGGTCTGAGCACTGACAGGCTGACCCCCACCCCTTCAACCTTAGCTGCAATGCTGGCAGCACTCATACGTCTATTTCTCAAAGACAACCTCTGGATTTGACGCTGAGCACGTGCTGTGTGAGTTTTTTGGAGGGGACAGCAAAATTACACTGTTATGCAAGCTGTACACTCACTACTTTACATTGTAGCAAAGTGTAATTTCTTCAGTGTTGTCACTTGCCTGAAGTGGATTAAATACTGTACACAGCCGAATACGCAGTATATATAGTCTACACTGAATGCAGAGTATACATATTGTGGTAGTGTGGTACCCCAACAGGAGGATGACCCAGGATTCTCAACCTGGTGGGTTGAGGGGCTCCAGGGGCTTTGCACATTTGGGAGGAAACTGGCTTTCCAGTTTTCTCATTTCTTTAAAAAGTCAGTTTCGGGACCTGGAGCCCGGGGATGAAATCCCCAGTTCTGGGTCCGTATTTTGTGACCTACCGTGACACAGAGTATCCAGCTGGATGGGGGCCTGATAAGAGAAGTCAGGACCAGGGTTCTGGGTCACACACTGGGAGACGGCTCCAGAGAGGGAGACAGGCGGTCTCCAGAGGTCTAAGGCTGCAGGAGGCAGTCTTGTCAACTGCATCTGCGAGGAGTCAGAGGTGACCCGTGATCACGCATCGTCTGATCGCTTATCAGCCAGGAGGGCTGACTTCAGTTATTAGCCAGGTGGGCTATCTTTCATTTAGCAGCCAGGACCTCTAGATATCACGGCTGAATATTATTTATGCCAGTAGCAGGAGGCTGAAGTATACAACAGATAAAAGAACAAAGGTGCGCCTCTAAGTGTAACCACACAAACTTCCATTTATTAAAACTTTAAAAACATTACTCACAAAAGTGGTATGTATATCAGCGTTGCAGTTGTGAGCCACTGTGGGCTGTGGTGGAATCTTGAGATCAGCTCCAATGTGATCCGGGTCTCAGGGAGTCTCTGGCCACTTCTTATATGCTGCAGCCTGGTATTCAACCAACAATCTCCTTTTTACCCATGAACTGTCACACTGGACTATTAATATCTATATATGTATATACAATTATATACATACATGTGCATAAACCTAGCCTTTCCTTTTAGATTACTTTGCCCTTCCAATTCTATTTATTTATTTTTTTGAAGTATACAACAGTGTTGGGACCCCCCTGCGAGGGAAGATTACTGTTTTACTTTTGAACTTTCTTTTAATAAACATGGGCTGTCATGCCCTCAAACAGAGATCCCGACTGGCGTGAACTCACTACAAATGCATATACCACGAGAGCTAAACACCCCCATGCCACAATATACAGTATCTCACAGAAGTGAGTACACCCCTCACAGTTTTGTAAATATTTAATTATATCTTTTCATGTGACAACACTGAAGAAATTACGCTTTGCTACAATGTAAAGTAGTGAGTGTGCAGCTTGTATAACAGTGTAAATTTGCTGTCCCCTCAAAATAACTCAACACACAGCCATTATTGTCTAAACTGCTGACAACAAAAGTGAGTGCACCCCTAAGTGAAAATGTCCAAATTGGGCCCAAAGTATCAATATTTTGTGGTTTCGTGGGACGACAGCCATGCAGACCAATTTGCTGCAGAGTGCGGCGTATGGTCTGAGCACTGACAGGCTGACCCCCCCACCCATTCAACCTCTGCAGCAATGCTGGCAGCACTCATATGTCTGTTTCCCAAAGACAACCTCTGGATATGATGCTGAGCATGTGCACCCAACTTCTTTGGTCGACCATGGTGAGGCCTGTTCTGAGTGGAACCTGTCCTGTTAAACCGCTGTATGGTCTTGGTCACCGTGCTGCAGCTCAGTTTCAGGGTCTTGGCAATTTCTTATAGCCTAGGCTTTATACAGTATCTCGCAAAAGTGAGTACACCCCTTACATTTTTAAAAATATTTTATTCTATCTTTTCTTGTGAAAACACTGAAGAAATTACGCTTTGCAATAATGTAAAGTAGTGAGTGTACAGCTTGTATAACAGTGTAAATTTGCTGTTCCCTGAAAATAACTTAACACACAGCCATTAATGTCTAAACTGCTAGCAACAGTGCACCCCTAAGTGAGAATGTCAAATATGGACCCAATTAGCTATTTTCCCTCCCCGGTGTCATGTGACTCATTAGTGTTACAAGATCTCAGGTGTGAATGGGGAGCAGGTATGTTAAATTTGGTGTTATCACGCTCGCTCTCTCATACTGGTCACTGGAAGTGATGGACAATACATGATCCCCCTTTACAATAGTGCTAGGAAATATTATTACTGACCTCCATACAGTATGCTGATTTCCAGCTGACATCTACAAAGCCTTATTTCATAACAATGTGGATGTGTAAAGTGCAGCAACCACATTTCCGTTTAATTAAGTTAGATCAGACACATTTTCATTCTGATTGGCTGCTATAAGGGGTTCAATTACCATTGAAGACATCCCGCCCTCGGATGATACGCGTGCGGGAGACACAATACGGTACGTCAGCTACAGCCACCCTTGCTACCATCTGCACCTGAGTGTTTTTCTCCTTACATGCAACATTACCTGGAACTTGGTATAGTGCCTGACTTGTGAGTGTAATCTTTTTTATATTTAAATAAACAGTTTTATATTATACAGAGAGCACTAAATCTCCTTTGTTGTTTTACATGGTACTCTGCTATCTGGTTATGGCGCTTGTCATCTGATGTGGAGCGGAGGGTTTTTATCAATATCTAGATACCCCAGGAGGCTACATAACTCTCTCCATATTTATTAGGAAAAGGCTTGGTTTGACCTGTCTGTTAATTTCAGAAGGTCTATCCTAGGAGGTGAGCCTGTGTTGCTTATGGTGGAGGCTTTCGCACAGATTTGAGCACCTATGATCACTTGAGCACCATTTATGTTACGTGGGATCCTGAACTGCTGAATGAATTTCTAAACCGGGATTCTTTCTTAAGAGCCTACTTATCCCACAACATACATAAGAGAAATCTGATAAGATCAGCCCCAGAGGAAAAACACTTGAGAGGAGGCAGTTCATTGGAGCGTAGAGGAACCAGCAACATTTATGTGCGACTAGACCCAGTGGGGTCGCACTTTGAGGTGAGCTTCCGTTTCACCTGGTGGAGGGAGCACGGTGTCAAACGGTCTAAGTTACAGCACTTTCAAGCTAGATCTTTTGTCACATGGCGTCACAAGAAGAATCACCCTACGGATTTCACACTGTTTATAGTGGACTATTATTATTATTTTATTTCATTATCAATTTGTTCTGTTTTTCTTTTTGGGCACTTAATTGAGCAGATTAATATCCACATTGGAATTGTGTTACGGTTTCTTCTAGTAATTTACCTACTGGAATATTTTGTGTTTCTACAGAAAATTGTTTACACACTGTATAATTGCACTTTAGCACTGAGCACTTTTTTCATTGTATTATTCACATATGTTTATTACAACTTAGCACCGTATTGTATAACGGACACAAGCATAACAGTTTAACCTACATGTAAACACAAACATCACCAATCCGTTTATTAGGAAGAGTCTCACATACACTTACCAGCAGCACATCCACTCTAATTTATTATTTTATCACATTTGTGCAAAACACATGACTGCTGAGGGGCAATAGGCCTAGGCATAGACCGCTGTTAGTGTAATGAACAAACTTCCCTTGCCCCCCAACCCCATGTAAGAATGACACATACATCAAAATATGTTGGAAAGGGCAAGGCCACAGCTTTATTTAAAACCAACCGAACATAAAATTCCAACACAACACATGTGAACACATTAACCAGTGCCAGTCACAGTTGTACTGTGAGCACGCTTAACCTTAACCAGATGCTTCCCAAAGGGGCCTGTCCTTAGCATAAGTGCTGGACAGAAAGCCTCTTTCCATTTTCCCCTTCCGGGGCATAGCCTATTACATCAACTTTAATTCTGGCAAGGTCAAAAAACCGCCATCCACACGTCAGTCTTTCATTGACGTGCACCCCACCGCAGCCAGCGCTTGTTCCACACCATGCTGAAGACCAAGGTTGAAAATGTCCAGGCCAAAGACATTGAGGTGAACACCATCTGGTCTCATAGATCAGCATTAGCACCCTCCAAGTCCCTGTGCCGAATCACAACCCCCCCAATGCTACGAACAAACTTGGACACCTGAGCATTAACCTTCCGCCGGAAACGTTCCAGACATGGGCCAGGAATGTCACGCAGTAGCGGTACTGATACGAAAAGAGTGTGTCGAAAAGTCACGCGAGGGAAGGCCTAATTTGTCGAGGCAGCAATGAAAAAATGCAGGATTTGGAATCTGCTCAAAAAGGAGGAATCCACATGTACAAAGAAAACAGCTGACTGAGGGCGAGCAGAGCCAAGGAGGGAGGCCAACGAGACAGGAGAAAAGGGGTCACCGCATGCATGCAAAACCACCCGCCTTCCCTCCCCAAAACGATCAGTTTTGGAGGTACGCAACAAAACCGACACACAGCTCTCGGAAAAAGCCACGTCCTCGGTTAGACGCCAACGATTTAGATGGGGAGACCAATTCGTCGATGCAAAAGGCACCAAAAAACACCCAAGAAAAAACTACCCAAAAAAGAAGGGTCTCGTAGGGAGAGGAACACACTGACGGCAACAGCGAGAGGATCCCGGAGGATATGAAGGGAAACCGGATGCCGGGAATCAGGCGAATGGGTACAGCACCGCCGGCCCTTGTCCTGCCATGTGCAGGGAGAGCGTGGACAGGCATGTGATCCGCAGACAGTCTAGCGGCTCCTGCCCGGCCGGGCACAGGGAGCCGCGCATAGGTTACAGGAGCGGGCGGGACACGGGTGGACCTCCGAGGTGGGCAAGGACTCCGGGAGCAAGCCGGGCGGTCGGTAGCTCGGCCAGCCGCGGCATCCGCATGTGGGGAAGCCCACTGGGTGGATCCCCGGTGGCAACGGACAGCCAAACCAGTAGACATGGGGAGGAAGTCACCATGCGCCGCTCCAGGGGAACCAGCAGCAGCCCTGGACGGACTGGGGCTCAAGCCTGATGGTGGGCGGGTACGCCTCTGAGCCCTGGGAGCTGGGGGCCCAATCGATAAGTCCACGGGTGGTGGGGAAACAGGGTGGGGGAAATCCCAGGGGAGAGGAGAGAACAAAGCCAGTCAGCCTGCCTCCAGAGTGGCGGGGAGGAACTTTAGTGTGAAAATAGCAAAAATTCATTCTCCATCATCACACAACAGGGTGGGATCAGGGCGCAGAGCTCTGCGCCCCGAGCCCACCCTTTTTTGAAGTCTATTAGAGCCTCTGGCTCTAATCAGGTGCTTCAAACCCCCCCCCTTGGAATCCATACCCTAACGCCCTGATATGTAGATCAGAGAGCCGGACGCATGAATGAGGGGGCGGCGCCCGTGCGCCCTCTATGGATGGGCTGCCACTGCCACAGACTTACCTTAAGCTCTTTGGGGGGACACTCAACACTGGAGGAAATCTCCTCCATCCTCCACTTGTCAGTTTCACACAAAGCACCGCAAGTCTTCTACCAGCCTGTTTCATCTGGCAGCAACTCTGAAAAACAATTCATAGGGTCGCAATCCCTCTACAAATTCTTCCCCCTTTTTAAGGTTCTGAAATACTGCCCCAACTTCTAAATATGTGATCAGTGCCACCTCCTTCACAGCCAGACCACAAACAGGGGTCCCCCCATTATTAGGGATATCACCAGCATTGAGCTGTTTGGTGCAATCAGAGAATTAGAGGAGTTAGCAAGACACACAACAGAAAGATCTGTAGCAGAGAGAGTGTTAAACACTTCAACTGCGGAAGGATTTACCCCCTTAACCACCTCAATACTGGGCACTTTCACCCCCCTCCTGCCCAGGCCATTTTTCAGCTTTCAGCTCTCACACTTTGAATGACAATTGCGCGGTCATGCTACACTGTAACCATGTGACTTTTTTTTATAATTTTCTTCACACAAACAGAGCTTTATTTTAGTGGTATTTAATCACTGCTGGGTTTTTTTATCATTTACTAAAAAAAAGACCGAAAATGTTTTTTGTGCTGATCAGACGGCTCCTATAGGCTGCACTGATGGGCACTGATGAGGTGACACTGATGGGCACTGATGAGGCAGCACTTATGGGCACTGATTAGGTGGCACTGATGAGGAGGCACTAATATTCCGCACTTATGGGCACTGATAGGTGGCACTGGTGGGTGGCACTGATAGGTGGCCCTAGTGGGCACTGATAGGTGACACTGATGGCCACAGATAGGTGGCACAGATAGGCAGCACAGATGGGCAGTGATGGGCATTGATAAGTGCACTGATGGGCACTGATGGGCATTGATGGGCAGCATTGATAGGCGGCACTAATAGCCAGCACTGACTGGCATCACTAATGGGCACTGATTGGTGCCACTACTGGGCACTTGTGGACACTGATGCCTGGCACTGGTTGGCACTTGTGGGCACTGACTGCTGGCACTGGTGGGCACTGACTGCTGGCACTGGTTGCTGGCACTGTAATCAGGGCACTGATCATTAGTGCCCTAATTACATCACTATACGTCCTCTGTGTGAGGAGATTCCGCTGATCGGCTCTCCTCGCCGCACACTCTGCCAATGTGAGGCGAGGAGCGCCGATTACCGGCACTTCCTTGTTTACATGTGACCTGCTGTGATTGGTCACAGCCAATCACATGGTTAAAGAGCCGCGGCTCTTTACACAGATCAGGGCCGCACTGTGTCCTGGCAACAGATTGTTTTCTCAGCTTCTCCGGTTAGGCTTATATCTAGTTCTAGTCAAGCATTTTCAAAGAGGTCACTGTTTGCAGGGGACGGGGAGTACTAGAACTGATCTGCAGCCTTGCAAAAGGTCCCCTCAAATTGCTTCAAGCGTTTGCGATATTCTTTCCGTACATGAGAGGTTTGACTAATACATACACCTCTTATGTAGGGTTTGTGGCTTCCCATATGGTGAGAGGCATACCCTGTACATGAAGGCTAATAAACCAGATACTTTCCTTGCGCTTGCACTTCGTAAAGCAGATTATATCCCTAAGTCAATACAACTGAAAACGGCTACCAACTCATACACTAATAACCCTCTAAAAATACTAAACATCTTTCGTAGGAAACTCAGAACTCTACAGCGATTCCTCCCACTTCAGCCAAGCTCGCTTGGACTCCTTGCTCTCTGACATACACCTCCCGTCCCTTACCCAAGATCAAAGAGCAGCTTTAGACCAACCACTTACGGTGGAAGAAATAATAGCAACATTCAAAACTCTGAAACCACACAAACGTCCAGGCCCAGACAGCCTCTCAGCCACCTATTACAAATGGTTTTCTGATATATTAGCCCCACTTCTAGTGGCAGCCTTTAACTCCCTTCTCAAGGACCACCAATTTAGACCAGAATCGCTCACAGCGTCAATTTCCATGATCCCTAAACCTAACTCTGATGATTCATCATGGTCCAACTACAGGCCTATTTCGATACTCAACCTGGATGTTAAAATTCTAGCCAAAACCCTTTCAACCCGCTTGCAACCTATTATTGGTACGTTAATACATAGGGATCAAACGGGATTTATCCCTTCCAGACAGGCAGGTGATAACATACGCAGAGCTACTCTCATAGCTCACACGGCACGCACGCGGCACATTCTGACTTGCTTTATTTCGTTAGACATACGCAAAGCATTCGACTCACTAGTCTGGCCTTATCTCCACTTGATACTTCAAAGATAGGGTTTTGGTGCAAATTTTCTTAGATGGATTGTGGCTCTCTATCTCAACCCCAAGGCTTATGTTACTTACTCGGGATTTCGTTCTGACCCCTTCCCCATATACAGAGGTACACGGCAAGGTTGCCCCCTCTCCCCCATCCTATTTGCTCTGGCGATTGAGCCATTAACAACCCTCATTTGGGCAAACCCTAATATTACTGGCCTGGAACTAGGTGGTTCACCACCATAAACTTTGTCTGTTTGCCGACGACATCCTGTTATTCATGACATCCCCTTTAACCTCAGCTCCCAACTTAATGAAGCTGCTTGCTGATTTCGGCCAAATCTCTGGTCTTCGCATTAACCCCCAGAAATCTAAGGCCCTAAACATCTCCTTGCCACCCACCTTACACTCCCAACTCAAAGACTCCCTCCCCTTTTCCTGGTCCGCATCCCACCTCACCTACCTGGGTATTAAATTCACATCGGATCCAGCGGATCTTTACTCCGCTAATTATCCCTACATGCTCACTCACCTCACTACTCTAATGTCCAAGTGGACGTCTCTCCCCCTCTCATGGATGGGTAGGATCGCGGTTACCAAAATGTCCATCCTCCCTAAAATCCTATATCTATTCAGAGTATTACCGATCAAAGTCCCTAAGCACTATCTCAGGATACTTCAGCGCAAGGCTTCCGTCTTCATTTGGGGTTCCTGTAGACCACGCTTACCCCCATGTACTCTCTACACTCCCCGTATAAGGGGCGGACTAAGTGTGCCCAATTTCGCTAAGTATTACCAGGCAGCTCAATTGGCTATACTTCCCAAATATCACACCACTAAGGAAGTCCCCCTTTGGGTGGCCTTAGAATTGGTGGACTGTGATCCACTTTCTACTGCCAACCTCCTTTGGTTGCCACCACCACAACGCCGCAATATTCTCAATCGGGACACCAAACACAGCTTAACCATCTGGGGTAAGCTTAAGATGCACTTCGGCCTCCAATCACCTCACAATCCTCTCCTCTCCTTCCTAAGCAATCCGGCCTTTTTCCCGGCTTGGACCGCCCCACACTCCTTCTCCAACTGGTCAAGAGCTGGTCTCCTGCGGGCTCATCATTTATATAGTTCTAACACTATCAAACCCTTTCAGACCCTATGTGAGACCCATCATCTATCCCCCACAGAAATTTTCAGATACCTGCAAATAAAGCATTTCTACTCACAATACTCTCCCCCGTATAGATCAGTTCCATCCCTCTCGTTGTTTGAACAAGTGAGGTCTTATTTCTGTCATATACTCATTACTCTTATCCGCCTCTACCACAATGCCTCCCACATATGTTGAGAAATGGGAGAAAGATCTCCCCGCCTGCAGTGACGATATAAACTGGAAACAAATCTGGCAGGTCACCAAATCGGCCTCACCCAATATTGTCGCCCTAGAAACTAATTACAAAGTGCTCACCAGGTGGTACCTGGTCCCCACCAGGATATCTAAATTCCACCCGAATTATTCACCAGTATGCTTCCGAGGATGCTCGGACCAGGACACACACATGCACATTTGATGGGACTGCCAGATAGCCCGTAACCTATGGTCAGAAGTCTTCCAACTCCTATCCCATATATTTGAAACGCTGTTATCACCTGACCCTGTAGTAGCCCTCCTGAATGGTAAACCTCATGCGTTAACCCAGAGACAATTTAAGCTGTTACTTTATGTGACAACAGCCACTAAACAATCCATTGTTAAGGCTTGGAAAACTACCACGCTGTCCATTGTCCTAGTTAAACACTGGATCAATCAGGCATTTGTACATGCCAAAATCGAGGCCATCTACCTCGACAAACTCCCCAAATTTGAAAAGCTTTGGCAACCTTGGATGGATCGGGGACTACCAACAGGCTTTGACCACACACTGGTCGTAGATAATAGGTGAAACACCCATACTTGGCCCACACACATATGTGCAACATGTGGTCTGTGCCCCCCCTCTGGAGATAACCCCCTCTTTCCTACCCCTCCCGCTATCCCACCTTCCTCCCCTCTCGGTCAGTGCCTTTCTTTCTTTTTCCTCTATTTGATTTTCTCCTCTTTCTGGATGCTAAAGCGAAGGTCCCGTGAGGCCCTTGCTCCCACATATAAGCTGGGCCACCTTGTCGGATCCCAGCTTGGTGAGTGGATCCTCCGGTACCTCTGCACTGTTTTCTGTATTGTATTTTGCATGTTCTTGATCCATGCTTACCGAGTCCCTCATTCTATTGAGATCCACTGAATACTGAGCTTTTATATTGCATTATCCTAAGTTATCTGTGTTCTGCTGATACAAATTGATGTTAGATCGCCGACACCTGTACACAACTATAATGTGCAGTCGGCGCTTCACCATTGCAACGTCATTGTATGTATTCATGCCATCTTTTCATTGTACAATGGTTATTGTAATTTCTTCTCTTGTATAATTCTCAAGTTTAAACCTCAATAAAATATTGAAACAGAAAAATTGTTCAGGATGCAAAGAAAAACACACAAATAACTTCAGGACTCTCTGAAAACATATGGTGTGGCTGTTTCAAGATGCACAATAAGGAGGCACTTGAAGAAAGATTGGCTGCATGGTCGACTCGCCAGAAGAAAGCCATTACTACGCAAATGCCACAAAGTATCCCGCTTACAATACGCCAAACAGCACAAAGACAAGCCTCAAACCTTCTGGCACAAAGTCATTTGGAGTGATGAGAGCAAAATTGAGTTTATTGGCCACAACCATAATCTCTACATTTGGGGAGGAGTCAACAACGCCTGTGAAACACGGAGGTGGATCGCTGATGTTTTGGGGATGTGTAAGCTAAAAAGGCACAGGAAATTTCCAGGAACTGGAGGCTTTTTGCCAACAGGAATAGGCAGCTTTACCATCTGAGAAGATAAAGAGCCTCATCCACAAATACCACAAAAGACATCAAACAGTCATTGATCTTAAAATGGGCAATACACTGTATTAAGAACTTGGGTATGTAAACTTTTGATCAGGGTCATTTGGGTAGTTTCTGTTGTCATTATGATTTTAAAAAAAGTAAACACAGTTGATTGATAATAAATGGCTTCAGCCAAACACTAACCATGAGTGAAAGAAAAGATTTTGTGTTCTCATTCACTCATTCATATTCTCTGAAAAATGGCCAAAAAATAAATTTGTGTGATTTGAGTTGCTGGAAGTAGTGGTTCCACCTGTCACACTGCCCTCAATCACCTTTTTTTCCACACACAAGAGTCCGGAGTCACAAGAACAGGCCGGTACTTTGTTTTGTTGTTTTAATAAGAGTTTAAACTTGGATGGATTGGGATTAGAGTTGAGCGAACCCGAACTGTACTTTGTTTTGTTGTTTTATTAAGAGTTTAAACTTGGATGGATTGGGATTAGAGTTGAGCGAACCCGAACTGTAAAGTTCGGGTTCGTACCGGACTTTAGGGTGTCCGTGTCCCGAACCCGGACATTTGAGAAAAAGTCTGGGTTCGGGGTTCGGGTATTTTTTCACGCCTGTTGAATAGCTGCAGGGCAGCCAATCAACAAGCGTTTCACTCATTTGACCTTAGAAGCCATCACAGCCATGCCTACTAATGGCATGGCTGTGATTGGCCAGTGCATCATGTGACCCAGCCTCTATATAAGCTGGAGTCACGTAGTGCTGCATGTTTAGGTAGGTTCAAATTTGAGAATTATTTTGTTGTTTTGTTTCATGTCAAGCCCAAGCGAGTTGAGATTAGGGTTAGGTAGGTTCAAATTTGAGAATAATTTTGTTGTTTTGTTTCATGGCCGGACAAGAACACTGAGGCCTG
>BLSH010344254.1:241966-273133 GCA_018402905.1 Glandirana rugosa
ATCCTTTCTTATGGAAGGAGTCTGCCAGTGTTCTGAGATGTTTATCTCTGTCCTCTGGGTCTGCACATATTCGGTGGTATCTGATGGCCTGGCTGTGTATGATGGCCCGTTTAGTGTGTTGGGGGTGAAAACTGGAACTATGGAGATAGCTGCATCGGTCAGTCGGTTTTCTGTTTTTTGCTAAAAACCCCCAAACATTATATATATTTTTTAAAGCAGAGGCCCTACAGATTAAAATGGTGGGTGTTGCAAAAAATTTTTCACAAAGTATTTGCGCAGCGATTTTTCAAACATATTTTTTTGGGGAAAAAAACACTTTTTTGAATTTTAATGCACACAAACACACTATATTGCCTAAATATTTGGTGAAATATAAAGATGATCTCATGCTGAGTACATAGACACCAAACATGACATGCTTTGAAAATGACGCACACCTGCGCAGCGGTGACAAACTATATACATTTTTAAAAGCCTTTAAAAGCCTTTACAGGTTACCACTTTAGATTTACAGAGGAGGTCTGTTGCTAGAATTACTGCCCTCGATCTGACATTCGCGGTGATACCTCACATGCATGGCGCAATTGCTGTTTACATACAACACGAGACCGACGCTTGCGTTCACCTTTGCGCACGTGCACGGGGTTACATTTTTTCCTACTAATTCATTTCGCTTTTTATTTTCTTTTTACACGGTCCCTTTCATTTTTTTAAAATCATTTTTATCGTCATCACAGGGAATTTAAATATCCCCATGATAAAAATGGGTAGTGTCTCATATTTTTTTTTTTTTAATTTGGGGTCTATTAGACTCTAGATCTCTCCTCAGCCCTTAAAGCATCTGACCACACCAAGATCGGTGTGATGCTTTCTCAATTTCCCAATGGCGCTGTTTATAGGTGGCGAAACCGAAGTTATGAAATGCTCGTAGCTTCTGGTTTCTTAGGCCATAGAGATGATTGGAGCCATTCTAGTCTTCGGTCACCTCTATGGTCAGTTGGCGGAACCACCGGCTGCATTCTCGTGTTCCCCGGTGGGACAGGAGAGCCTGAGAAAAACACTCAAAGACCAGCAACATACTAGTATGTTGCTGGTCCTTGTTGGGCATATGTTGTAATGTTCTTTTTGTTTCACCCACCATTAGAAAACCGCCCTGCATCCACCCTCTTCTAATGATGGGCATAGCACCATTCTAAAAATATATCCGGAGCATAGGGGCAATCCGCCCCGATTTTCACCCACTACCCTTATGCTCCGGTATATATGCTCTTTTTTAACTGTGATGGTGAAATCACCTCCTACAGAGCTGGAGTCGCTGATTTACATATGGTGGGAGCAAACGCTGTTAAAAGACAGTAAACAGTAACATAAAAAATGACATACCTGCAAAGAAAACATGATAAAAACCAGTAACAAAACATTACAGGTATGCATAAAAAGCATTAACAATAGAGAGAGAGAACAATAGAGAGAGAGATTAGAGAAAAAACAATATAGAGAGAAGAGTAAGAAACTGACAACTGTTTTTGGCTTTTTTATTTTATATATTTTTTGGTTTTTATAACATTTTTTTGGTACACTTTTTTTTTTAAACAATAATGGTTCCAGGTTAGGGTCTCTCAAAATGCGGTGACATCTTTGGAGACCCTCTGACAGTGTGCCCTATACCTGTGTAGTGCTGTACCCTATGCTAATACTCAACTAGTGTGTGGTAGCGCTGGAAACAGTCACCGATGCAAAGACCGGGCTGGTCAGGACAAGAGGGACAATAATAACGGGTGTCACGCCTGTATCTGCGTTGTCTGCAGACACGACATCTCTTTTGGAGGGCTCGGTTGGTAGGGGTACCAGGAACGGCATGCGGAAAATGCAGCTCATGCAGCCGGCTCACTGCATTTGGATTGGGAAGTTGGGGTGCAGCACCATCTAGAAACAGAAGGGCTGTGATGGTCTCTTCCTGGAATTTAAGGAAGCATCCAGTCCATCCTGATGCTTTGTATAGCACATAAGCGTTCAGCAAAGCCAATTGGAATAGGTATATAGACACTTTTTTGTACCAGCATCTGTCCTTAAGGGCAATTACGTACGGCTCCAATAACTGGTCGTTGAGGTCCACCACTCCCATATTAAGGTTATATTCATGGACACAGAGGGGCTTCTCCACAGCACCAGTTGTCTGTGGAATTTGGACTGCCGTGTCTCCGTGAAGGCAGGAAAGAACAAAAACATTCTTTGTATCCCTCCACTTCACTGCGCGAGCAAATTACTACTTCTCAAGCAGGCTCTCTCCCCCGTCTAAGTTGGGATTCCATCAGCCGTTGGGGAAAGCCCCGGCGATTAGATCGCACGGTGCCACATGCGCCAATTCCTTGATTAAAAAGATGACTAAAAAGTGTCACGCTTGAATATTAATTGTCCACGTACAAGTGGTACCCCTTTCTGAATAAGGGTGACACCAAGTCCCACACAATTTTGCCAGTGCTCCCTGTGTAGTCTGGGCAGTCGGGGCTCCACATGACTGTCTTTTTCCTCGTAAACCATAAAACTATATGTATAGCCTGTGGCCCTGTCACAGAGCTTATACATCTTGACCCCGTATCTGGCACGCTTGCTGGGGAGGTACTGTTTGAAAGAAAGACAGCCAGAAATCTTAGGCCCCTACACACGATGCAACGGTGGTACAACAACGGCCTTACAACAGCTTGTTGTACGATAATCCGACTGTTAGTACACCCGATTACAACAGCCGACGTTCAACAGTTGTACAACAGAAGTTAGCTGAGCAGACTAGAAAACTTTTATTGTACAACGAGCTGTTGTACAACTGTTGACTTGTCTGTACAGAGGTTGGCCAACAAAAATTGTAAGTGCTAAACACGCATGCTCTGAATCCAAGAAGTGTTTGGTCGTGTAACATGTGTTCCTAATTCACAAATAACATTCACCTGAACTTCCTTATTATACGCACGTAACACGTCACTACATTCGGCTTTGTTGTACATCTACTTGACTCATGTCAGTACGTAAGACACAACAGCCAACAGCAGATTTTGGACAAAAGTTGAACGTGCAGTTGTATGACCGTTACACCGTGTGTATGAGCCATGTATCAGGGCCTTGTCTACGCAGACAACTTGATCGGGAATAAACAAGGCTGCAAGGGCCGTAGAAGTCGTGATGACGAAACGCGTCAGAGCGTGACCCCACGACAGGAAGTGACGTTTTGCGCTCCAGGACGCGAAGTGAAAGTAAAAGATATACACGCTGGATCTAAGCGTGGAGCGGTGAGACGTCAACACAATACTTATCTGACAGATGAAATTGCGATTGTTTTATTGCATGTTTGTAAGTGGATTTTTAAGGCGGGTTGGCAATAAAGTTGTTTGTACGAGATTACGCTATGGAATCTCTCCTATGATCGGTTAATATGGCCGGAGAGTGTTGACAAGATACAAAGATAGGCAGAAGGCTCAGAGGTTGCGGCACAAGACAGCGTATCTGTTGATTGAACACAGGTCTCTATGATTTTCACTTCTGGTAAGCAGATTGTGGATTTGCATGCTGCACGGGGTGTCATACTATTTTTCTGGGTGACCGGACCTTGCCTTCATATTGACTATCTGAACTACAGGATTCCTCGCTATCTCTGGAAACTGTGTCCACCCTTTGCTTTGTGTGTGAACTTTTTTATGGACTTATATTAGCGCTGTTGCACTGTCGGGTGATGGCTTCCTGAGCCATACAGAAATTGTGTACTTTATATCTACTATATTATCTGTTTTATTTATAATGGCGGCTTTTTAAGTCCTGACCCTATCAAGATTGTTCCCTTTAGAAATCCAAGAGCTCCAGGTTTGCGCTGATTGGTGTGTCGGGAGACGGTCTTCATAGGTGACATCACCATTTCATATTTGTACATCTTTATGTAGAGCAACAATTCTTTTTTTAAGATCCTCAGAGAGTTCTTTGCCATGAGGTGTCATGTTGAACTTCCAGTGGCCAGTATGAGAGAGTGAGTAACACCAAATTTAACACAACTGCTCTCCATTCACACCTGAGACCTTGTAACACTAACAATTCACATGAGACCAAGGAGGGAAAATGGCTAATTTGGCCCAATTTGGACATTTCCACTTAGGGGTGTACTCACTTTTGTTGCCAGCGGTTTAGACATAAGTGGCTGCGTGTTGAGTTATTTTGAGGGGACAGTAAATCTACACTGTTATACAAGATGTACACTCACTACTTTGCATTGTAGCAAAATGTCATTTCTTCAGTGTTGTTACATGAAAAGATGTAATAAAATATTTACAAAAATGTAAGGGGTGTACTCACTTTTGTGAGGTACTGTGTATATATATATATAGTCCAAACAGGGATTGTTGCACATAAAATTTATTGGTCACAATAGGACCAATCACAATAGGACCAAAAATTACATAATTTATGTCATATCACAAGATTAGCAGCAAGCTTTTGGGCTAAGTATCGAACGCCCTTCTTCAGGCTGTAATGACATCTAAAGACAATCATAGTATTTCCATATTTAAGCACTATTCAATTGATCAAACAATCAAAATTGCAATTAGCAGATAATGAACCGTACTAAATAGACCTTCATTCTAATCACATTCAATTCATTTCATTCATTGTAGATAGGTTTCAGAAGGATGATCACCATATGGCAATCACTCCCTACACAGAGGTAGTATTAACCCTTCTTATACCTGTTGCAAACAATGAAATAAATACTATTAAATAATATTAAACCAAAAGCAAAATCATACAAATGTATATACATACAAGATAAATTAAACTAAAAAGCAAAATTGATGAACATCAATGAAAGTGACCAAAAAAAATGAACTAAGAAATAATAACCAGATAACCATCTAAATATCAACTCAAAATAATCCAGAGATTGTGTATCACATCGATGTATCAGATATAAATTATCCACATGTTAAATGTATACATAATTGATTAATTCATTTACCAAATATGAAAAATTCAACCGATCTTATAGGACAGGTGTATGTCAAAGTCAGAGTTCAAGCCCCGCGGAATGATCGTATCTAAACTATGTCCTCGGGCAAATAGAAATATGGGTAGATAAATTCCATTCGTTTCCCAATATCATCCCTTTTCTTTCAAAATATTTAACATTCTGAAGAAATACTGGTCAATTTTAAAGGATAATTATCCTTCTGTTATGGAATTTGACAATCCTCCATTACAATCATACCAAAGAGGAAGAACGATTAAAGATCGTAGAGTGAGGGCTGATGTGTGTCCTCTACCCAAACCGATTATAACATTCTTGGGACCACGTAAAACAGGTTCCTTTCCCTGTTTAAACTGTGTCCAGTGTAATAATATGATTAAGGGATCTAAGTTCACACACCCACATAAGGTGCACTGACATTATGATCAAAAATTATTTTATATGCTAATCTGCCTTTGTTGTATATATTATTAAAAGCCCTTGTGGTTTAATCTATGTAGGCTAAACCACCCAGAGTGAAAGATCGGATAGCCTGACATAAATATTTAATTAGGGATAAGATGGTCCAATTGCCCCTAGCAAGACACTTTGTTGAGTATGGACATTCCATATCACAATTAAAATATATGGTGATTGGTGAGATAAAGAAACATAGGAGGGGTGGGGACCGTGAATTAAAACTCAGACAATTAGAAGTTGAATGTTTCCATTGTTTAGATATGATCATTCCACGGGGCTTGAACTCGGACTTTGACATACACTTGTTCCTATAAGATCGGTTGAATTTTTGATATTTGGTAAATGAATTAATCAATTATGTACACATTTAACATGTGGATAATTTCTATTTGATACATCGATGTGATAAACAATCTCTGGACTATTTTGAGTTAAAATTTAGATGGTTATCTGGTTATTGTTTCTTGGTTCATTTTTCTTGGTCACTTTCATTGATGTTCATCGATTTTGATTTTTAGTTTAATTTATCTTGTATGTATATACATTTGTATGATTTTGCTTTTGGTTTAATATTATTTAATACTATTTATTTCATTGTTTGCAACAGGTATAAGAAGGGTTAATACTACCTCTGTGTGGGGAGTGATTGTCATATGGTGACACTCCTTCTGAAACCTATCTACAACGAATGAAATTAATTGAATGTGATTAGAATGAAGGTCTATTTAGTATGGTTCATTATCTGCTAATTGCAATTTTGATTGTTTGATCAATTGAATAGTGCTTAAATATGGAAATACTATGATTGTCTTTAGATGTCATTACAGCCTGAAGAAGGGCGTTCGATACTTAGCCCGAAAGCTTGCTGCTAATATACATACATACACATACACACACGGTAATCACAGGTGACGGGGCAATCAAGGGGTTAAAACCTTTATTGGGGGGTAAGGGGAGCACCTGTACCTACCTGGCCCTACTACTACATACCCTAAGGTGATTTAGTGTCACAAGTGACACAAGTACAGTGATCAGTGAAAGATCAATGCACTATATGACACAGTGACAGGAGTGAAGGGGTTAACTGAGGGGGCAATCAGTAGGTATTCAGGGGGGTCAAAAGTGTGCCAATGTGTACTGATGTTAGTGTAATGTTGTGCACTCAAATTTTAGATGTCCTCTCTCCCTCGCTGGAACCAAAAAGGACTCCAGGAGGGAAGGTGACATCACTTCCTCTGCCTGTGTTTACATTTTATAGGCAGAGGATGCCTCTCATTCACCAGGACCGATCAGCGGGTCCAGACCAAAATTCATTGGTCTGGTCCCATTGATTGATCGGTTCTGAAGTGAACCCATTCGTCATGAGCGCGCCCCCAGCCTCGGGCGCAAGTGCCATCTATAAATGGCGAACTGCGTACAGCTGCCACTTTGCAGCAGTAAATGTATGCATCGCAGTCGGGAAGTGGTTAAACTAGATGGACTAGTGTCTTTTTCAACCTGACTATACAGCAGTTTTAAATACACTAACAAACTGAAGACTTACACTGCAGTTACATAAACAGTTACAGTAACTGTTTTTTTTCTTTTGGGATAATGGTTTTACACAAATAAATAAAAGCCGAACATTTCACAAGCTGGGCGTCTGAAATCGTCACACGCACGGCCCATGGCCCCTACGTCCGTATCACCACATATCGCACCCGGTACCCATATGCACAACCCCTCTTCTTCCTCTTCTAAGGTACCCTTGATGATTTCGTCAGCACTTGGGACACACAACAGCAACACTTCTAAGGTGAGTGACTCTACCATCACTGATGCACCCCCAATTAGTGCACAATCTGTAGATACAAGAGTAGCACCAATTTTTTTAGTCAAGAACCAGGATCCCCCAATCAATCCCAACCCGGGGAATGTTTCATAGCTCGGGATGTTACAGACCTGGAGTTAGAGATTATCAATTTATCACAATACACACTCTCATCAGATGAATCTCAGGTACTTAAACTGGGTCTCACTTTCTGTCCAGAAACCAAAGCAGATGTATTCCTTATGATTAAGGATATACATCTGTTTGCGAGAAAACGTACTTACAAAATCATGTATAATCGACCCACTGAGGAGGTTTCTGAACCTCTTAAACTTTTACCTTCGTCTGATCTTGAGGATTGCCAGGCCTTACAAGATCTTATGGAGTTGTGGGAAGAGGGTCATGTGGATGTTGACACATCAGAGTCTATGACTCCACCTGCCATTTCTATAGCAGGTGTCTCTTTTCCGCCACCATCATCCTTCAAACTCAAATCTACAGCGTTTCCTGCACTCAATACAAATCCTAACATTTGGGGGTTTGTTCAGCAAACTACAAAAAAATTGGAAAAAATTAAGGCAAACATTCCCTCTCCTTCAAATCTTTCTATAGGTCACAGACGAGCTATTAAGTCTTAACAATCAAACACGAGTATTGTGATTAAAATGGCTGACAAAGGCGGCAACATAGTAATCATGGATACGAAAGATTATGAAACGATGTGTATCAATATTTTATGCAATAGGGAATGATATCGCCCTATCACCAAGTCAGTAATTACCAATTTTGAAACTGAATACTACAGTATTATACTAAGAGCCCTACATAAGGGAACCATCAACAAGGAAACATGGACTTTTCTGAACAAAAAGGAACCTAAAATTCCCACTTTCTATGTGCTGCCCAAGGTGCACAAATTTATAACAAAACCCCCCGGCCGCCCGATTATATCGGGTTGTGCTGGGATGACAGAAAATGCCAGTCTTCTGACAATTACTTACGTCCTCATGTGACATCTTTATTCTCTTATGTTAAAGACTTCTATGGAAGGTCGATGGTGTCCATTTACCCTCCAATGTATGGCTTGTGACCTTGGATATCGAAAGTCTGTATAACAGTATCCCACATAAGAAAGGGCTTGAAGTCATTGAGAAACTCCTTAGAGAGAGAGGACCTTCGGCTACCAAATACAATTGGTTTGTGTTGGAATTGTTAATATTTATTCTGACTCGAAACATATTTATGTTTGGCTCCTCCCACTACCTCCAGGTGCAGGTGGTGGCGATGGGGACTCGTTGTGGCATCGTACGCCAACCTGTACCTGGGGGGGTGGGAGAGGGACCTTTTCTCTAGTGAAGGCCTATCTCCATTCCTGATACATATAGCGGCCTGGTACCGTTATATAGATGACGTATTGATTTTTTGGACAGGTACAGGGCAAGAGTTTCTTTTGTTGTACAAGGCTATCTCTAAAAATTATTACAACCTTAAATTTACTTTTGAGTATAGTCAGAAAACTGTTAACTTTCTTGATATCCAATTAACTGTTGACACGGATGGCTGTCTTTGCTCTTCCTTATACAGAAAGCCCTCTGCAGGAAATACAATTCTTCATGCTGATAGTGCGCATCCGAAACCATTAATACATAGTATACCTTATAGTCAATATTTGAGAATTAGACGCAACTGCACGAAATTACAGGATTCTGAGATAGCATCAAAGGAATTGTATGATAGGTTAAAGCAACGTGGTTATAGCCATTCTTGTCTTAAGAAAGCCTATAAAAGGGCTAAGGAAAGGGACAGAAACTCGTTAATTTTCTCCAAACCTAGTGACGAGACCAGTCAACTTATAAGGTTTATCACTGGATATTCTGCCCAACATGGCAAGATTAAAAACATCATTAAAAAAATTGGCCCTTATTAACAGCTGATCCTCAAATCAATCAACATATTAGCCAACATCCACAAATTACTTTTAGGCGGGCTCCATCCTTACGGGACAAATTAATATGCAGTCACTTCAATCCCATACCCTATGTTGATGCCCCTAACTGGGGCACCTTTTTTGTGTGGGCACTGTGATATGTGCCCACATATGATCAATAGCTCCATCACCCACCTTCCCAGTGGCGAACTCCAGCATCCTAGACATAGGGTCACTTGTGACTCGATTGGGGTGGTGTTCTTGGCCACTTGTAGATGTGGGAGTTTCATGTGGGAAAAACCAAATGTGCCTTCCGTATACGCATTGGTAATCATATGAAACCCATCTTTAAGAGGCGCATGCCCACAGCCATAGCAAGACATGTGGGCATATGCCATGACTTTGATGTAGAATACATAACATTTTCGGCTCTTGAACATTTACCAGCACATTCCAGGGGTGGCAGCGTTGATACAGCGCTGCTACATTTGGAATCACGTTGGATTTATAAGCTTAAAGCTACCCAATACCCAGGGTTTAATGAAACGTTGAGTTTCAAACCTTTTTTGAATCCGAACTGGGGAATCTGTTTTGGTATTTCTGTCCCTTATCCAACATGTACAAATTGGATCTTATATTTGTGTGTTTTTTTGGGGGTTTTTTTCTCTCCCTCTCCTCTCCTCTGACGGTTTGTCACTCATCCCAGGGGGGTATGAACTAGGTGCACTATGTGCAACGTTGGTTATTGGTTAAATTAATTTTGGGTAAATGTATGTTTGATATATGAATATCGAATAATCATGAGATTTTTTGTGTTTTGATTATTATTTTGTCAGTTTATGCATTAAAATAATACATTTTCTTATTATTATTTTCTATACAGAATATTGATGTTTGTATTCTACATTATTAGATTCATGCTTTATGATTTTGCATTGATGGGATGGTTGGTCTTGTCGCTCTCATCCTGGGGCTTCCAGGTGTACATATTTCCCCCTAGCCACCTGGATTTTATCCACTTGGCGGATTCATGCCTCAAGGCTGGGCCCCCATCGAGGGATCGGGCTTGGAACTGCCTCTGGCGTTTGGGACCAAGACGTACTGGGTGCCTGTACGGACACAAAGGGGTTGTTATTTGACACCCCTTTTCTCACGGCAGGTGCTCTGCCTCCTCTGAGGTGTTTGGGTCCTTCGACACACCTGTCTTTGACAGGAACTCGGATGGATCTGCTGTCTCCCTCCTGCCCTGGCTAATCAGCATCTCGAGCGGATCGAGGGCTTCTAGGTGTCCTAGTGGGGCGGGGTATGCCCGCCCCTACCCGTCCTTCTCCGCCCGTCCAGGGTAGTCTGGGAGTTGTAGCCCGGGCTGGACTCTCGGGGGGGGGGGGGGGCCCGCGCCTGTCGGGAGTCACGTCCGCACTCGGCCGGTGATGTCAGACGTTGGCCGAGTGGAGGATGCATAAAAGCCGGTGTCTCCAGCAAGGACACTTGCTGGAAACTGGGGGTACTTGTGCTATTGGTGTACACTGGAGGTAAATACTCTTCTACGTATTCCAACCTTGTGATAATAATATGTGCAATCTGTATATGATAGAGTATGCAGATCAATGTATGGAATCTTGCTCTGCATACTCTTTTCTATTTGAGACTGTTTTTCTTCCTTCCTGATTTTTACCTTACTCTGCCCCAATTGTATTTATTCATAGAGAGCAAATGGAGTCACACAGGGAATTTACTGGTACTTTGGTATAATCAGTGTTTGTTATGGATTCAACAGGATGTGACAGGTTGCCACATGCCTATGCTGTTTTAATTATTTTTTTCTGATGATTATATATATGGTTTATCATCTACTAAGCGTCGCTTCTAGGATTTATATCCTGACAAACTTTTTGTTCACTCTCCTCTGGTCATTCTTATGTTTGATGCCACTTATTGATTGATCAATATTTTGGACTTTTTCCTTACGTACATTCCTTATAATTGATTTCTGTTCAATTATAGTCTCTTTTATAGAATGAACAGTACCTCTCCATTGTTTCTGTTTGGGATTGCCTTTATATAGTCGCTAATACGGCGCCCCCAGCCTATTACTAAATTGATCTGTGGTCAATGTAAGTTTTCAATATGTTTTTCTGATTGTATTTTAATAAGGTATACCTACGTGCAATGATTGAGACATTACGTCCATTTCATGCCATACACATTGATGGGTAGGCATGATTTAGAGAATTATACCTAATTACCGAACTTTTTGCAACATCTGGCTGGTCTCTATATAAGTTTTTTTTTTTGTGCTATCTTTATCTTAGCCTGGACAATGTGCATCCTCTGCAGTCACTGGATATGGGGTTTGTTCGTGATGGATGCTACCTTGGTTAGTGTGTTATCCTTGGGGAAATACCTGGGTGGTCTTTTTTGGGGGGGAGCGGCGAAGTACCACACATTGATGATATGCTCACATTGCATTAAATATAAAATTGAATATAATATGGAAAATGTATTTGCTAATGTGTACTGACCCTTGTGTATTTTTTGCTAAAGAATATATGATTGGTGTTTGTCAATCAAATCCCCGAGGAAGCCTGTGATAGGCGAAACATGTCGGGATAATTTTGACCCAATCTTCACACTTTCGTCTGGGTAACCCCCAACCAAATGAATGATACCTTTGGTGTCCTTTTTTAAAAATTGTAACCTCTTTGGTCTTTTTTATCAATTTTGTATAAAATAAAATTTGGATTTTATGTATATAATTTTTTGAGTTATTTGTCTTTCTGCATCGCATAATCCCACCGGGGAACAGCCTCCTAACCTAAATAACGCCTATTTATTTCATTGTTTGCAACAGGTATAAGAAGGGTTAATACTACCTCTGTGTGGGGAGTGATTGCCATATGGTGACCATCCTTCTGAAACCTATCTACAACAAATGAAATTAATTGAATGTGATTGGAATGAAGGTCTATTTAGTACGGTTCATTATCTGCTAATTGCAATTTTGATTGTTTGATCAATTGAATAGTGCTTAAATATGGTAATACTATGATTGTCTTTAGATGTCATTACAGCTTGAAGAAGGGCGTTCTATACTTAGCCCGAAAGCTTGCTGCTAATATACATACATACACATACACACACGGTGATCACAGGTGACGGGGCAATCAAGGGGTTAAAAACTTTATTGGGGGGTAAGGGGAGCACCTGTACCTACCTGGCCCTACTAATACATACCCTAAGGTGATTTAGTGTCACAAGTGACACAAGTACAGTGATCAGTGACTGATCAATGCACTATATGACACAGTGACAGGAGTGAAGGGGTTAACTGAGGGGGCAATCAGTAGGTAATCAGGGGTCAAAAGTGTGCCAATGTGTACTGATGTTAGTGTAATGTTGTGCACTCAAATTTTAGATGTCCTCTCCCTCGCTGGAACCGAAAAGGACTCCAGGAGGGAAGGTGACATCACTTCCTCTGCCTGTGTTTACATTTCATAGGCAGAGGAGGCATCTCATTCGCCAGGACCGATCAGTGGGTCCAGACCAAAATTCATTGGTCTGGTCCCGTTGATTGATCGGTTCTGAAGCGAACCCATTCGTCACAAGCGCGCCCCCCAGCCTCGGGTGCAAGTGCCGTCTATAAACGGCGAACTGCGTACAGCTGCCACTTTGCAGCAGTAAATGTATGCGTCGCGCTCGGGAAGTAGTTAAACTAGATGGACTAGTGTCTTTTTCAACCTGACTATACAGCAGGTTTAAATACACTAACAAACGGAAGACTCACACTGCAGTTACTTAAACAGTTACAGTACTGTTTTTTTTTTCTTTTGGGATAATGGTTTTACACGAATAAATAAAAACATTTGTAAGCACCCCTGTTGGTAAATGGTTTGTCTTAACACACTAACTGCTACATTTTCAGGATAACTTGTTCTGTTGAAAAGCAACAGACTTACTGGCTAACTAGATAACCAGATAAATAATTAAGGAAAGAAAGCCTAAAAATGAAAACAAATGCTGCGATCACATCTAAGAATTTATAAGGTACAATATAATAAATGTTTGCTTTTGGGTTTAATACCACTTTATACATTATATGTTTGCTGCATCAAAAATATACAATAAACCTTTACAGATTTTTCACATTTGAATTATACCCATAATATATTTATAGTATCCATTTCTAATGTAGATATCCTTAGATTTTTCCATAACTGTTCAATTGGTCACAAATGTTTCTCTCTGCACAAGTGCAGATATGCTCAGAACCACTAGATGTCCCTCTAAAGTTAATTCTATACATACGAAGGTTAAAAAAAATTACAAAGACTAGAGCAATTTTTCTCAACCTTTTCAACACCGAGGAACCCTTGAAATAATTCTCCGGTCTCAGGGAACCCCTGCTAAAAATTACAAATCTACAACTCATGATACATTATTGTGATGGTCAGTGGGAAGAATGCTCCTTACACTTGTGGTCATTGGGAAGAATTACAGATAGCTAAAAAGACTAAATGATGTCATTGGGAATTTATCTGAGAGGTAGAAATTGACCATTGCTCAAGGAACCCCTTGCAACTTCTGAAGGAACCCTAGTTGAGAAACCCTGGACTAGAGTGTCAAAAGCAACTAGTCTATCTGATGTCTTGGCAGGAATGCAGGGATAGGGAGTATCATACACTCTTTGTTGTGTATGTTGTTATTGCAGATACTAACTCCTTTTCTGAGACATAACCACTTGCCGACCACCCTATGTGCAGGATCAAGCATATATACACGATTACACACAGTGGGACCCAATCAGTGTGTGCCACAAACATGATGTCCACCAGCACCTGCCGATCATCAGCCACAGAGACAGTACTGCAATCTGCCTATGTAAACAAGGCAGATTGCGATTCTGGCAGGAGGGAAGGCATGGATCCTGTGTCTCTGCAAGTCAGGGACTAGGATCCATGTCTTCCCCTAGTAAAAGCACCTCCCACATTTTAGCAAAACACTGGTAAGGCACACAGTTAACCCATTGATCACCCCTAATATTAACCTGTTCCCAGCCAGTGTCATTAGTACAGTGACAGTGCATATTTTTAGCACTGATCACTGTATTAGTGTCACTGGTTCCCAAAAAGTGTCAGTGTCAGAATGTCTGCCACAATATCACAGTCCTACTATAAGTCGCTGATTGCCGCCATTACTAGTAAATAAATAAATAAAAATGTCCCATAGTTTGAAGACGCTATAACTTTTGCACAAACCAATCAATATACGCTTATTGGGATTTTGTTTACCAAAAATATGTAGCAGAATACATATTGGCCTAAATTGGTGAAGAAATTAGATTTTTTTTAATGTTTGTATCAGATATATTTTATAGCAGAAAGTAAAAAAAGTTTTTTTTCAAAATTGAAATTTTCTTGTT
The DNA here is from genome assembly GCA_018402905.1 of Glandirana rugosa. NCBI lineage: Eukaryota > Metazoa > Chordata > Amphibia > Anura > Ranidae > Glandirana > Glandirana rugosa. Next base: position 256,587 of record BLSH010344254.1, read on the forward strand.
TATAGTGCAAAAAATAAAAAATGCAGAGGTGAACAAATACCACCAAAAGAAAGCTCTATTTGTGTGAAAAAAAGGTCTTACATTTTATTTGGGTACAGCGTTGCACACAATTGTCGGTCAAAGTAACGCAGTGCCGTATCGCAAAAAATGGCCTGGTCAGGAAGGAAGTAAATCTTCCGGAGGTCAAGTTGTTAAAGTATGAAAAAGAGGGATCCTGGGTACTATACTGTATAATGAAGTCTATGGGAGTATAGAGAGGCAGGGATATTGCCCATATATCATAGCAAGGAAAACTAGCATATAATAAAACAGATGTCACAAATGCCAAAAGTGTACAGTGTCAGTAGAGCAGTTGATAGTGTCAGTAGGGCAGTGGACGGTGCCAGTAGTTTTTTAATTTTTATTTTTTTAAATCATCTTTTACACTTTTATTTATTATGTATTCTTTTTTACGAATGTATTTTTTATTATTTCTTACAATTTTTTTAGCAGCCCGGTTGGGCTTTGGTGAAATAAGGGGGCTAAACAGACCCCTGTTGTCTTACTTTTGAGGCAAAGAAAAGAGATTGAGGACACAGCTGTTAGTCTTCATCCCTGTAGCCTTTAGCTGCACAGAGCTTCCCATTCATTCACAAACCAAAACATACTTACTGATTACTCACTGTGCTCATTCAGAAAAGGAAGGATCCGGTAAATTACATATTTACGGGCCCCTTCCCCACTCTCCATCCTGAAACATCCCTTGTATCAACTGGCGGGGGGGGGGGGGTACAGAGGAGCACACAGGGGTCCAGGCAGCAGAAATAAAAGTAACCTGGACAGGAGGGGTGGTGGGGGCGACATTTACAGGAACCTATCCCCTACATTTTCTGCCTGCAGCCGCTGAATGCCAGTGGGAGGAAGAGGAGGAGTTGGAGGAAAAGCAGGCTTTCAGTGGCTACAGTAGGGTTCCAGTATATGCCACCCCTTCTGTCCAGGTGTAAAACTGAATGTGACAGGCCACACACATACCTTCCGATTTTTTGAAATGCGAACGAGGGACACTTATTTGCAAAAGTATATAGGCATAGGACACACCCTGACACACCCCTTTAAATGATAATTATACAAAAAGAAATTAGTTAAACCCAATAGTGCTTTTTTTTCCACTACTATTCCTTTATATTGGCTTTTGAAATTTACAAATGCAACAATTTAGAAATTGGATGAAAAGTTTAGCACTGGGAAACACTTTTTGAAAGATAAATAGCGCATTTTTTATACAACTAAATAGATCAGACCAAAATTAGGGACAAATGAGGAGGAAAGAGGGACTTTGTTCCAAATCAGGGACAGTCTATGGCTATGGTCACACGAGCCCCCTGGAGCATGGGCAAGTTCACCATTGCAACCCCTGACGCTATGTCATTGCTGTCTATATACATAATGCATTTACCTTTATAAATTCTCCTGAAGAAGAGAACTTTGTTCCTGAAATGTGTAGATAGAAAAATTAATGTACAAGGGAACAGTAATGGAAAAAATCTTTGAATATTTGTGTTAATGATGGATAACATAAATGTGATGAAAAAAATCTATAGAGGGTTGTTATATTTTAAAGCGGCAAACATATAATATTACCTGTCCTAACTCTATAATATATGAAGTTATTTAAGTATGTTTCTGAAAATTTGCTTTTCTGGAGGAGATGCAAAAATCCTTAATACATAGAATCATTAGAAAAGAATATAAAGCCTACAATTATCTATAAGTAACTGTAGATTGCCATTACTAAATGTAGCCCAGGCCTGCAGTGCTCTCTGTCATCTGCCACCTGGACTGGGCTTTCACTGTAGCTGTCATTTCCCTCTTCCTGGCCGCAAGTGAGGTCTGAGGTGTGTGGAGCGGCTCCATGGTCACAGAGTAAGAGAACACAGGCACTGTGACAGTTTTTCATTTGCAGCCACCGCTACAGGAGGAAAGCCCCACCCACTTCCCAGGATACAGAAGACATGTGATTGGCTGCTGTGCAGCCACAGAAAGGAAGAGCCCGCACATGGAGCTGTAAATGACTGCTGGGAGGTGCTTGGAACTGTGGGGGATGTAGTCGCCAGGAAACAGCTCTTTATTAAGCAATATACTGTATAGGACTATGGGTGAATTCACAATACTGTATCTCACAAAAGTGAGTACACCCCTCACATTTTGGTAAATATTTTATTCTATCTATTCATGTGACAACACTCAAGAAATGACACCTTGCTACAATGTAAAGTAGTGAGTGTACAGCTTGTATAACAGTGTACATTTGCTGTCCCCTCAAAATAACTCAACACACAGCCATTAATGTCTAAACCGCTGGCAACAAAGGTGAGCACACCCCTAAGTGAAGGTGTACAGATTGGGCCCAAATTGTCAATATTTTGTGTGGCCACCATTATTTTCCAGCCCTGCCTTAATCCTCTTGGGCATGGAGTTCACCAGAGCTTCATGGGTTGCCACTGGAGGCCTCTTCCACTCCTCCATGACGACATCACCTTCTGTTTGAGGATGCTCCACAGATGCTCAATAAGATTTAGGTCTGGAGACACGCTTGGCCAGTCCATAGCCTTTACCCTCAGCTTCTTTAACAAGGCAGTGGTCATCTTGGAGGTGTGTTTGGGGGTTGTTATCATGTTGGAATACTGCCCTGCAGCACAGTTTCCGAAGGGAGATCATGCTCTGTTTCAGAATGTCATAGTACATGTTGGCAATCATGAACCCTCAATGAACTGCAGCACTCATGCAGCCCCAGTTCATGACACTCCCACCACCATGCTTGACTGTAGGCAAGACACACTTGTCTTTGTACTCCTCACCTGGTTGCCACCACACACTTTTGAAACCAGTTCCAGTAATCCATGTCCTTAGTCTGCTTGTCTTCAGCAAACTGTTTGCAGACTTTCTTGTGTATCATCTTTAGAAGAGGCTTCCTTCTGGGATGACAGCCATGCAGACCAATTTGATGCAGTGTGCGGCGTACGGTCTGAGCACTGACAGGCTGACCCCCCCCACCCCTTCAAACTCTGCAGCAATGCTGGCAGCACTCATACGTCTATTTCCCAAAGACAACCTCTGGATATGACGCTGAGCACGTGCACTCCAAACCCCTGTATGGTCTTGGCCACCGTGCTGCAGCTCAGTTTCAGGGTCTTGGCAATCTTCTTATAGCCTAGGCCATCTTTATGTAGAGCAAACATTATTTTTCTTTTCAGATCCTCAGAGAGTTCTTTGCCTTGAAGTGCCATGTTGAACTTCCAGTGACCAGTATGAGAGAGTGAGAGCGATAACACCAAATTTAACACACCTACTCCCCATTCACACCTGAGACCTTGTAACACTGAGTCACATGACACCGGGGAGGGAAAATGGCTAAATTGGGCCCAATTTGGGCATTTTCACTTAGGGGTATACTCACCTTTGTTGCCAACAGTTTAGACATTAATGGCTGTGAGTTGAGTTATTTTGCGGGACAGCAAATTTACACTGTTATACAAGCTGTATACTCACTACTTAACATTGTAGCAAAGTGTTATTTCTTCAGTGTTGTCACATGAAAATATATAATAAAATATTTACAAAAATGTGAGGGGTGTACTCAGTTTTGTGAGATACTGTATATGCAGTTACAGACGTTTTGCTGTATGAAAAAATGTCTGTCACCGTAGGGACAAACAGGAAACAATTGTTTCCTATGTGTCCCATTAACACTGCCACACAGGCCATGGCTGTTTCTAAAGCATGCTGCAATAAACTGCAGACAAGCTGTATTTTATCACAGAGTACCGTGCCGAATTACACGCCAATGTACAGCAACACAGCGCATCACGCTGCTGTATATTCCATGAATGAAATGTACGTTTTGTAAACTTCAAAAAAAAGTTCATACAAAATAAAAAGGGAGCCGTGTGATGTACTGGATCGCACAACCCACTGTACCCTACCACAGCCAGCTAACAGAGACCTGTTGTGTGAATACACACAGCCTAAGGCCTCATACATACGGGCGTTTGCAAAATAGTAAGCAAAACGCTGGGCCTGATGTCAGGGAAAAAATCTCAGTTTTTCTCTGCGTTTTGCATTGACGTCAATGCACGTTTTTTCACGCTAGCTTTCAGCGGCGTTTTCTGCCTCTATTCAAAATCAATGGTTCCCTATGGGAGCCTATTGATTTGAATAGAAGCCGCACCAGAAGTCGGATCACGATGATCCGACTTGCGGCGCGTCTTGTGTGCTAGGGGTCTTAAAGGGGAACTCCCGCAAAAAATTTGCGTGGGGGTTCCCCCCCTCTTCGATCTGGCATGGATTTTAAGAGGAACCCCCACGCCGAAAAAAACGGCGTAGGGTCCCCCTCAAAATCCATACCAGACCCAAGCACGCAGCCTGGCAGGTCAGGAAAGGGGGTGGGGACGAGCGAGCTCCCCCCCCCTCCTGGACCATACCAGGCCACATGCCGTCAACATGGGGAGTATGGGTGCTTTGGGGCAAGGGGGGCTCTGCGCCCCCCACCCCAAAGCACCTTGTCCCCAAGTTGATGGGGACAAGAGCCTCTTCCTGACAACCCTGGCTGTTGGTTGTCGGGGTCTGCGGGTGGGGGCTTATCGGATTCTAGAAGCCTCCTTTAATAAGGGGGCCCCCAGATGCCAGCCCCCCAACCCTATGTAAATGAATATGGGGTCATTTGCAGACGTCATCAGGAGCCCTGCCCTCATGACGTCACATCTTGGGGCGAGCCTGCGATGGGATGGCCCGCCCCCAGATGTGACGTCATGAGGGCTCCTTATGACGTCAGTGTGTGGTCTCGCCCCGTGCCAATATAAGGCAGCCGCGCAGCACGGATCCGGCATTCGAGTGGAAGAGAGCGACGAGTCAACATCTCCAGAAGAAGAAGCAGAATAAGAAGCGGGAGCCGAGGAGACAGCGGCAAAAGAGCAGAAAACCCCTCAGAAGACCCCTCAGAAGACCCAAGACCCCGCAAAAGAGCCGAAGAAAGAAGAGAGGGGAGAAGTTGCCGGAGCTGATTTAATAAAATATTTTAAAAAGCTGTGTAGTGTGTTTTTTTGGTACACTTTTTTTGCAGGTAAATGGGTAGGGGTACGATGTACCCCATACTCATTTACATAGGGTGGGGGGGGCGGCATCTGGGGGCCCTCTTATTAAAGGGGGCTTCCAGATTCCGATAAGCCCCTGCCCGCAGACCCCGACAACCAATGGCCAGGGTTGTCGGGAAGAGGCTCTTGTCCCCGTCAACATGGGGACAAGGTGTTTCGGGGTGGGGGCGCAGAGCCCCCCCTGCCCCAAAGCACCCATACTCCCCATGTTGAGGGCATGCGGCCTGGTACGGTCCAGGAGGGGGGGGGGTGCTCACTCGTCCCCATCCCCTTTCCTGGCCTGCCAGGCTGCGTGCTCGGATAAGGGTCTGGTATGGATTTTGAGGGGGACCCTACGCCGTTTTTTTCAGCATGGGGGTTCCTCTTAAAAACCATGCCAGATCGAAGAGCCTGGTATGCCCTTGGGGGGGAACCCCAAGCTAATTTTTTGCGGGGGTTCCCCTTTAAGACCCCTAGCACACAAGTCGCGCCGCAAGTCGGATCGTCGTGATCCGACTGCTGGTGCGGCTTCTATTCAAATCAATGGGCTCCCATAGGGAACCATTGATTTTGAATAGAGGCAGAAAATGCCGCTGAAAGCTAGCGTGAAAAAACGTGCATTGACGTCAATGCAAAACGCAGAGAAAAACTGAGATTTTTTCCCTGACATCAGGCCCAGCGTTTTGCTTACATAGGAAACCATTGATTTTGAATAGACTGCCTGATGAGGCTTAACGCTGTGTATACAAGGTTAAGCAACGTTATTGAGCGTTTTGCCGGCTCGGCGTCAAAAACGCCATGACGCTGCAGCTTCGGAACGCACTGGTCCCACGTTCTAGCCACAGCTTACTAACGCCGATGCCCTCTACTGCTCAAAAACTTCAGCGTTTTTAGAGGGCCATTGAATAACATGGAGAGCTGCAAAAAACGCCCAAAAACATGGCGTTAAAGAACGCCCGTGTGTATGAGGGCTAAAAGTCCCAGAAGCACAGTGTGCTGCAGGGAGGAGGAAAAGGAAAGAGAAGCCCAGGCTGAGGTGAATCTCATGTGGCATGTGAGAGGTGACCAGAGATTGGGCTACTAAGTTAAAGGGGTTGTAAAGGCAGAAGGTTTTTTTATCTCAATGCAATCTATGCATTAAGATAAAAAACCTTCTGTGTGCAGCAGCCTCCCCAGCAACCCCCTAATACTTACCCTGAGCCCCATCTCTCTCCAGCGATGTTCACGATCCCTTCAGCCATCCAGTACACTCCTCCTGATTGGCTGAGACACAGCAGTGGCGCGATTGGCTCCTGCGGCTGTCAATAAAAGTCTGTCAGCCAATCAGGGGAGAAAGGGGACGAGGCCAGGTCAGGGCTGCATGTCTGAATGGATACACGGAGCTCTGACTTAGCTTGGGTGCCCCCATAGAGAGCTGCTGGCTGAGGGGGCACTCGAAGGAGGGAGGGGCCAGGAGCAGCAAAGAGGGACCCGAGAAGAGGAGGTTCCGGGCTGCTCTGTGCAAATCCAACTGCACAGAGGTGGTAAGTATAACATATATGTTATTTTTTTTGGAGACTGGACAGCCATATCTGCTTGGAGGGCACAGATGTTGAAGAGACCCAGCAAGCTGGATGGAAGGGACATCACCAGTCCATGACAGTTCACCACTACAGGGTCTCCAGTCACTGCCAATGCTACTGGTTACTGACACCATAATTATGGAGGCATAATTATAGACTGCATAGTGGTGAGAGCCCGTGGACCACAACTTTATTATCCATTTCATAGACTGTATAGTGGTCAGAAGCCTCAGGGTATTCACACCCTGTACTGTGCGACCCTCTTAAACTTGAGCGGTCAAAAACAGGAACTTTGGGCCCCAACAGTTCATAGTACACTGGCCAGTAGTAGGTACTGTAGGGACTAAAGGACCTTTAGCTTCCAGTAATGACCCTTAGTTGGATTTCCTTCCCTAGATTAAGGGTTCAGACAATTAAAGAGGTATTTTCATTGATTGGGTGTTGTACAAAACGTATATGTCACTGCGCATTGCTATAGCGCAGTTGCAAACATTTCTTACAAATTTCCGGGGACACCTTTTTTTTATTGCTGTGCTTCTCAGTGGGGGTGGGGGTGTGGTTCTCAATCTCATTAGGGAGAACAGGGGTTGGGGGGACGGGTGCGGGCAGTGGGGTTTACAGGTGGGCAGTGGGGTAGACAGCAGGTGGACTGTTGTTCAGTGGGTAGGACGGGGAAGTGGGAATACAGGGGGCCAGTGGAGTGGACCGGTGGACAGTGTGGCCACAGGGAGGCAGTGGAGGCACAAGGGGGCAGTGGTTAGACAGGTAGTAAATGGGGCAATTGAGGGGCACAGGGGGCAATGGGCTGGACGGGGGACTGAATACTGTTGTTGTCCTTTGCTTTAGGCTGATCGGGAGCTCCCTCTGCTGCTGAGGCTACCATAGCTGGTGTCCTCTCAGATATTCCTATTTGGCTCCATTAAAGTGGTTATCAACTTGTGACAACCACTTTAACCTACAGGTAAGTCTATGATAAGGCTTACCTGTAGGTGCCCTGCATATCTCCTAAACCTGTACAGATCAGGAGATATACAGTGATGTAGCTGTGCCGGCGTCATGTCGGCACATGCACAGTGAAGAAACGGCCTTCGTGCCGTTCCTCCACTGCGACCGTGCTGTGACTGGCGGCTCCCGCATGCATGCACGGGAGTGGCTCCGGCCAGTCACAGCTCAAGATGGATGCCGCCAGCACAGGGGACAGCGCTGGACGTCGCAGGCTTCGTTTGCAGTTAAGTGGCACATAATGGGCTACTATGCGATGCATAGTAGCCCATTATGCTTCTACATTACAGGGGAATGTAGAGGAAAGTAAACCCTATCTGGGTTTACTTCCTCTTTAAGTGCTGGGCACAGCTGTCTGAAAGCTGTTCAGTGTCTCCCCAGCAGCATGATATACACTGGACAGTGGACAGTGACAGAAGCGGACAGCTACTCAAATTGAAATGTGCAGGCAGTTTGCGGACTCAGGATCTGGGGCAGAGATTAGGGGTTCAGAGTTGCCTATACTTCACACTGTGTTCTTGGGACACTGGCTGGGACTCAGTCAATGCGGGACAACAGAATAAAAAGCAGGATGAATGTTACTTTGTGGGGAGTATTTCCCAAAACAAAACCTCATTAGCCTTGGTGTGTCAGAGCGTGTGATAAACATGAATTTCCGCACTCATGATAAAGTTATATAAATAGGATTTAAACAAAAAAGCAGCTAGTACACTTAAACCCACACAGAGAGTTAAACAAGCTAGTAAAAATAATCAAGTGCAGCGCTAATGTAACAAGTGGTAAAACTGTTCATAAAAAAGTCCTCATTAAATATGTATAAAGTGCTGGTGCAATGACATGATATCCTAGTGATAAAGTTCACAAGAATTTCTTCTGTGCAAAGAAATATGAAAAGAGTTTCATTTCCAGAGGATATCAAAGAAAGGTGTTATTGGAAAACAGCCACAAAATGATAATCCTTCACCAGTGAAGATGGGAGCTTACCGAAAGACCGGTGACACTCCTTCTCAGGAGTGTCAGAAACCGCGCATATGTAGCAGCGGAACCCCTGATGATATCCAGTTTAGACGAAACGATCGTCGGATCGTGACGTACACACGCCGCTACGCATGCGCATTTTTAATTTTATGGTATGGTTGGCGTTTGCACGCTATACTTGCCTATCATTTTAATAAACACAAGTTGAGACTTATTACACTAGTGAAGTCTCCTTATGTTTTTTCTATATCTCATACCACCTTATCAACCACTGGTCAGGAGATACGGAGATCGTGGACAGAGAAAAGGAAAGGTGCTACTAACATCAGAGTCATCAGTGGACATCTGAGACGCACTCTGGCGGATCTGGGATCCCTCTAAGCGGTTTCTGATACTCCTGAGAAGGAGTGTCACTGGTCTTTCGGTAAGCTCCCATCTTCACTGGTGAAGGATTATCATTTGGTGGCTGCTTTCCAATAACACATCTCCTCTATCTGATATCTTCTGGAAATGGAACTCTTTTCATATTTCTTTGCACAGAAAAAATTCTTATGAACTTTATCACTAGGATATCATGTCACTGCACCAGCACTTCTTTGCTTTATACAGATTGAATGAGGACTTTTTTATGTACAGTTTTATCGCTTGTTACATTAGCGTGTCAGAGGGTGTGATGTTGCCATAAGGGTTCTTGTTCGAAATCACGGAATCCATTCACCAGTGGCTCCTTTGTGGGTAAGCTCTATATAAACATATCTAAGGGTGCATTTGTTGTCATTTTTATGATAAGACAATATAACGGCTGTGCTAATCTGTAAATATAATCTATAGCTAAATCAAGTCATCGCTGCAAAAACTGTTAAAATGTCTTTTGTCCTAGTAATTGCTTAATCTTTGCATACATGATAAAATCAGTTAAACACGGACAGTTTTTGTCTGTTTGATAAAACACTGATATGTTCCTCTAATCTACTGGTTCATTTCATTTCAAAACTAGAGTACAGAATAGTTATTTAGAGGAAGATTTTTTAACTACTTCAGCCCCGGAAGGATTTCCCACTTTAGGACCAGAGCACTTTTTGCGATTCGGCACTGTGTCGCTTTAACTGACAATTGCGCGGGTGTGCGACGTTGTACCCAAACGAAATTTGCGTCCTTTTTTTCCCACAAATAGAGCTTTCTTTTGGTGGTATTTGATCACCTCTGCATCATTTCTGATCACCACTATAAACAAAAGAAGAGCGACAATTTTGCAAAAAAACCCCCAAATTTCTTACTTTTTGCTAAAATACAAATACAAAAAAAAAATAAAAAAACGTTTTGGCTGATTTATATTCTTCCTCATATTTTTGGTAAAAAAAATTGCATTCGGCGTTTATGGATTGGTTCGCGCAAAAGTTGTCGCTTTTACGGATGATGAGAATTCATTTCTGGGGTTTTTATTTTTTTACATTTTTTACTAGTAATGGCAGCGATCTGCATTTTTTAGCGGTACTGCGATATTGCAGCAGACATGTCGGACCATTTTGACACTTTTTTGGGACCATTGGCATTTATACAGCGATCAGTGCTATAAAAATGCACTAATTACTGTGTAAATGTCATTGGCAGTGAATGGGGTTAACCTGGAGGGGGCACTCTAAGGGTTAATTGTGTTCCCTGGGCGTGTTCTAACTATGTGTGGGCTGGGTTGGCAGGGGGAGGGGAGTGATCACGGCTTCCATATACGGGAAGCCTGTGATCACAGCCCTTCCCTCTCTAACAGAACGGAGACCCGTGCTTACTTACACGGACCTCCGTTCTTTCATTGCGGGGGGGGCATCGCGGGCAGCCTCCGGTGACGCGCACGCGCTCACAGTGCGGGATATCGCAGCCGCTGTCATATGATGGCGGTTTGCGTTATCGAGCCACTTTGTCGCCATCAGACGCTGGTCGGCAGTTGGAAAGTGGTTAAAGGAGAAGTCCTTTGCCTGTTCTTTTCCTGTGGATCACAGGAGGGCAGTTCATTCTGCACTCCTGTGACCTGTTTTCAGCAGACAGCAGGCTGAAGTCACAGAGCAGGTCCAGGCTCGAGAGATTGCAACCATATGGATGGGATCCACCCACATGCCTGGACCAGCACACAGCTCACCCTCTCAGCGATCTGCTGAGAGCCTGAGCCGGCCACTACCGCACTCTCCACAGCCCAGCACTCCAGTGAGCGCAGGGGGGCAGAGCAGAGAGCTGGTGACTGACAGCTCTCTGCTTTGGAAGCTCTGAGAATCAAGAGATTGGTGGTGTTTGCTTGGTTCTCAGTCTTAGAGCCGGTGGGGGCAAATGCAGCACCACACCAATGCTGCATCCACCTAGGTAAATATGATTTAAAAAAACAAAAAACATTCCCATACTTCTCTTTTAAGCTAAATTCTAGACAAACCGCTAAACACACCAATGAAATACATACGGTATATGGGAGCTGTTTTACCTGCTAAAGCATTACTTCTGTCTATCCAGCTCTGACATTTTTCAGCTGTGCCACAAAGCATAATCCTGTCTGTCAGAGCAGTATAACGGAAAATTGTATACTCACCTTTCCATAATTTTCCTTTCCTGGTGCATCTTCATGGCAGCATACAAATGGGTTGTGGCTCCGCCCCCACAACCTGATAGGACTGGTTAACTATAAATCAAAGACAGACCTGGCTCACAGCATTCTCTGTAACTCTCACCATTTGGGTGGGAATCTGTATGCTGCCATGAAGATGCACCAGGAAAGGTAAATTACGGAAAGGTGAGTATACAATTTTCCATTTTCCTGGTCATCATGGCAGCACAAATGGGAACTAACTCCCCATACGGGAGGGTGCAAGAAAAATGATCAGTAGTGTAAGTATGCACCATGAATTCTCCAAATTTTACTGTCCGGAACTGGGTTCACTTATTAAAGTGTAATGAAGGTATCCTAGGAGGACCATATTGTTGACTTGCAAATAGCCTCAGGAGACACTCAGCACTGAGCTGTCCACGGAGCTGGCACTGCCCTGGTTGAATGTGCTCTGAAGTCCTCTGAAACAGGAAGACCTTGTGAAAAGTAGTCTCTTTTGATTGTCTTAATCTAGGAGGTGACTATACGTGTTGATGCCAACTGACCCTGCCTTAAGCCTCACTGGAACCAAGTACAGATTTCAGCTTACCTGAATGAAAAGGTAGCTGCCAAGCAGGTCACCAGAGTTAGATCAACATCCAAGGCATGTGGTTCTCTCACTCAACCAAGAAATATGGTAAACTTATTTCTTGGTTAAAGTGGAAGGAGAAAGACACCCCATGGATAAGAGCAGTCTGGAGTTTTAGGACTATTCTGTCTGGGTAGACTGTGCCTCTCAACTTCCATGCCATCAAAAGTAGTCTCTTGGAGCTGGATGGCAAAACTGGCCATGAGAGAGCAAATCCGTCATCACTGGAGGAGGCAGTGGTGACTCAATTTTTAAGTGTAGGAGAGACAGACACTAGAGCCTCCTAAGCCAAAATTGTATATTTGCAATTGATACAGGAAGTTCCACTGACAGCCTAAGAATTCTACCCTTACACTGCTGTCTAGGCACAGTACAAATCTTGCTCCTCATCTAAAAGGAGTGAATAACAGAAGGGCTTTGAACACTACTCTCAGTTCAAGACCAGTCGATGCTATGCCTCATAAGCTGAACATTCCATGACCTTGAGCAGCCTGCTCTTAGAAATGCATCCCCCAAGCTAGCTGGGGTCTGATGTGATAATGTTCCATTTGAAAACAATTGGTTAGTTACGAAGAACCAAGGATACTCGGGGTGGAGAGACTTCACTCCCAAAGTACACTTTGACTTTATCAGAGGACGGATATTCCCTTGTGGAAGTTCTACTGACTTTTCCCGTCACTATTGCAGACAGTAAGAACTTTGTGAATGCCCTGGGGGAAATGTACAGGCCGAAGGGGAGGCACTGAAACTGGCAGAGAAATTGAGGCTGAATTGGGACAAGTAGGTATGATAAACCGACAGAGCATCCAGTCTCCCAGTTTTATCAATAATATAATTGATTGGAGGTTTTCTATCTTGTACGACTCCAACTTCTTGGGTTTTTTGTTTTTTTTTTGCTAGGAACAGAGGTGAACCAAATCCTCATCTCCTCTGGGCAATTGGAACCTTCACGATTGCTCGTTTTTTATTTAATCCGGCTACAAACTGGACCAGAATTTTTTTAATTTTCCATCAACTCTGGTAGCCTGGCTGACTGGAAAGAGATTGAATAGTGGACATCCCACAACTCAATGTTATATGATTGTTATGCTCATTGAATTGTGCTCCTGCATGGGTGAACGTTTGTCATGATGTTATACTTTTTCAATAAAAATTATTGTACCAGAAAGGTTGACATCCCTTAAACTTTCACCAATGTCATGCCAATATAGCTGATATAGTAAGGTGACCAGATTTATAAAAATGAAATCCAGGGACACATTTTTTTTACTAGTAATGGCAGCAATCAGCGACTTATATTGGGACTGCGCCATTGCGGCGGACAAATCGGACACTAAGTGACACTTTTGACACTTTTTGGGAACCAGTGATCAGTGCTAAAAATATGTACTGTCACTGTACTAATGACATTGGCAGGGAAGGGGTTAACATCTAGGGCAATCAAAGGATCACTCCGCTGGGGAAGGCAAGGAGATAGGCAGGCAGGTGGATGGCTGGACTTGAGCCAAGGCAGAAGAACATGTGAGCGGGAGCGGAATGGGCATGCGCTTGAGATTGAAGAAATAGCCCCTCATCAGAAAGGGGCACAGATAATGGAAAAATACATCCCCCCTAAGCCAGTAGGAGCGGAGGAGCGAGAGTTTGTAATGCAGATTTTTTTTTTTTAATTCTGCACTGACTGTCTTTGAAATTGCCTGGGCCCCTGTTCAAATCCAATCCGGGGACAAAACCGGGGAAAGACTTGGTCCAGGGACAGTGTCCTCAGTCCAGGGACTGTCCCCAGAAACCTGGGACATCTGGTCACCCTATGATACAGCCCACTGATCCTGAATATTTTCCCTCCAGGTGTGTGCTCAAAGCTTCACACAGGCACCCCCTGGATGACTGCACCCTTAAAAGGACTTTCACTGTTCTCCCAAGATACGTGCCTTAGACTTTTATGGCTTCAATAATGAAGAGGACTATTGCTCCTTCACTTCTCTCCAGTACTTCACTTGGTTTCCTGACCTGAAGGGAAATTTATCAGGCTCACTCCATTCCTCTCTCTTCACCACAGCTAGCACATTGTGAGGCCTGCACTCTGTCAGCAGGACCTCCGGACCACCCATTACAGGCCAGGGTCAAAGACCCCTCAAAGTGTAGCTTAGTATGTTGGTGCTAGCTGGTCCTTTGATGGACTACAACTTCCAGTCCATCCCTCTTCCAGGTCACACCGACCTGCTTTCCTCCCAGTGACACTCCTTCCCCTGACTGACTCTTGAGACCTCCACAGACTGTCCACTATTCCTCTCCCAGCCTGCTCCAGCCTTACTTCCAGCTCCCAGGGTCTATCACTCACCGTCTCCAGTGAATACTTTTTTTTTTTATCCAGAAAAGTTTTTATTGAGCATTTACACATTCCAGATCATAGCAATAGCAATCTAAGTGTCAAAAAAGCATCAATCAGGCAAAAAGTAATAGTTACATTACAAGTTTCCTATCTACCTTGCGAAACTGACATATATGAATTTATTGCATCCACTTCCATAAATGCAGAGATATACAAAAAAAAAACCCTTAAAGTTTTTGGTTACTGCCCCGCCAGTGTGTTCACATAACATCGTCCTATCCCTCCTGTGGGCCCAGCACTCTATCCATGACTAGATCTTTTGGGGCAAGCCCCGACACTGCTAGCCAAGGGCCCCAAAGTATTTCAAATTTTTGGGGGTTGCCCCTATGTTGATAAATTACTTTCTCCATACCGCATCCACCCACTCCCTAACCGAGGGGGGTTCAGATTTCCAGTGAGTCATTATCAATTTACGGGCCAGAAAAAGCGCTTGTGTGATTACTTCACTAGTGTGCACTCCAACTCCTCGAGAAGATTCAGAACACACAGTTTGGGGTCTAGTGTGATCCACACCCCGAATACTCGATTCAGGGTATCCACCACACCCCCCCCAATAGTGCAGCTTCGGACAGCGCCACAGCATGTGAATCAAGCTCCCATGGTCCCGCCTGCACCTGGTACACTCTGGAGTGGGGAGCAGTCCCATTGTCAGTTACCATTGTTGGAGGTCAAAGTGCTGAGAGGGCTTCCCTTGCAGCTAAGTGCAGAGCACCTACCAGAGGATGAAACAGGGGGAGCTATGCCCAGAGAGGCAGGGGTTACCGGTAGCGCTGGCCTGGTGCGTAGTCCCTCGGAAGGTTCTGCTGGGACCAGGATAGGCAGCTGGGCAGGAGTCCCCTGGAAAGGCTGGAACACTTGAAGAAGTGCAGGAAGAACCGGAATCAGGATCAAGACCGAGCCGGGGGTCATACACAGGAAGTCAGGCAGAGTGAGACGTCTGGTTAATGGGAAGATCCGAAGCGGAGTCAAAGCCAGGCCGAGGGTCAAACACAGGTAAAGCTGAGATGCAGAGTAGTCAGACAAGCCGAAGGTCAAAGCCACAAATCAGGATCAAGATCAGGAACAGGTAGGCAAGCACAGCAGGACGCTGAAGATAATCCAGCAACTAATGTCTCTTCTGCATGGGTTTAAATAGGGCTTTGGGCACCAATGCCTGCCGCATTGCATACGACCGAACGTGCGCGCGTGCGCACTAACGTTCGGAGCCTACGGGACGTTCCGTTAGTTCTGAATCTTCCGCGCATGCGCACTGGCGCATATCTCCGTGCCAATGGAGAAAACCTGTGCTGCTGGAACGATCTCTGACAGTGCCCCCCCCCAAGGGGCAGCCTCCGGATGCCCAACAAAGAGTGTTTTTCAGGGTGTCTCTTGAAGAATTCTCGTACCAACTTGGGGGCGTGTACATGTTTTGCAGGTTCCCATGAATTCTCCTTGGGTGAATACCCCTTCCATTTGATGAGGTATTGGGCTTGTCTACCTCTCTTTCGACAATCCAAAATAGCCTCAACCTCAAACTCCGTGTCCTCGCCAACCAAGACAGGGGGAGGAGGAGCAGCCTCTTGTTCTGAAAAGGAGCTGTTTGTGACCGGTTTTAACAGAGAGATATGGAAAACTGGGTGGATCTTGTAAGATCTTGGTAGAGTAAGTTCAAAAGCTACTGGGTTGATCTCCTTCTTGATCGTAAATGGGCCAATGAATCTTGGGCCCAGCTTCTTTGATGGACAGTTCAATTTTAAATTGGTGGTAGACAGCCATACCTTGTTGCCGACTTTAAAAGTAGGACCCTCTCTCTTCCCTCTGTCATAATACTTCTTGTAGTCCTCTTGTGCCCTTTGTATCGTCTCTCGTAATAAGAGACAGTTCTCCTGGATAAAGTTTATCCTATCCTGTACTGCGGGTACCGCTGCTTCTGGTATAGTGTTTGGCAGAAAAGAGGGGTGAAAACCGTAATTTGCCCAGAATGGTGGGCGTTTCATTACCAGTTTGTCTCGCTTGCTTAGTCTGAAACCTCGTTATGGAGGCGACAAAAAGGTGGAAGGATGTTCTGTTGACCTGACTTGATGAAGGAACACGGCTCAAACGTATGTTGTTGAGGTATGTACGTAGATGGTTGGTCAGTGGT
The DNA here is from genome assembly GCA_018402905.1 of Glandirana rugosa. Taxonomy (NCBI): domain Eukaryota; kingdom Metazoa; phylum Chordata; class Amphibia; order Anura; family Ranidae; genus Glandirana; species Glandirana rugosa. Next base: position 272,960 of record BLSH010344254.1, read on the forward strand.
AAGACCCGTTTAATGCCAAAAGTGGGGAGAAAAGACGGTTTGTGATATGGTCTTCGTCGCCATGGGCGTCATGTCCTATCCTATTTGAAATAGGTCCTCTTGACAGAGAATAATGCTCTCTGCTATGTTTCCCGTGTTCTCCTGATGTTCTTCATAATACTGTCTCCCTTCTCT
>BLSH010344254.1:276606-293690 GCA_018402905.1 Glandirana rugosa
CGGGTCTCCAACTGCGTCGATATATGGAATAACTCTCACATAATATGGGGTATATTTAATGTAGTCTACCCACAGTCTCTAGCAAGGTCGTCGTGTCCAAAAGAGGTAACCGTGCCTCTATACGCGGTCACGCGTACGCGCCTTCTAAGTCTTGATTGCCTTGCAGGGCATCCGAGGCTTGCAATCACGCGTGCGCGCGTGCAAGCCAGCATGCGTTACGCCGTCCGTAACCGCGGGTTTCGGGATAAATTTGGGCACGTCTTCTCTGTAATCAACGACCTAATAGGAACGATCTCTGACACCCATCTGATGTAATTTATATGGGGTATAATACACTCTCAATAAGGTATATAGCTGCGTCAACCTCTGGGCCACATTTAGGGAGCATTTAGATACCGCTTCTAAAGCCTCTGCCCACTGGTCCTCATCCAGTACCCCAACATCTACCTCCCACCTATCCCTCACCCTTAAAGGGTGATGTTTAAGAAACAGCTGGAGTAACATGCCGTAGCCTTGCGAGATAAAGCCCTTGGATGTGTCTGCTGCCTTCAGTAAATTGAATATTGGCAAGGAATCCATGTTCCAGTCGCTGGTTGTACTCTGGGCCCTAACTGCATGCCTCAACTGCCAGTAGTAAAAGTACATTGACGAGGGTAAACCATAACTCTCTTTCAAATCCTCAAATGATCGCTCCATTTTGAAAAATTTGTTTCAGGTAAACAATGCCATACTGTTTCCATCTAGCCCCATGCTGAAGCTTAGCCAGCTCTAGATAAGTGTCATTCGACCATATCGGGGAATATTCAGTAAATCCCTCCCCCCCCTGTAAATGTTTTGCTTTGTTCCAGACTTTTTGTATTAAATTATAAGTGGGCCTAGTTTTCTGGAGTTTACCCAAGGTCATTGCTTCCAAAGCAGTCGGTACCGAACATCCGCCTACCGTGTGAAGCATGACGTGTTCCACCGAGCCGGGGACCCTACCACCACTTGAGTCAGCCTGCATCATACCTATCAAGTGTTGTAGTTGCGACACAAGATAATAAAGCCAGGGGTTCGGGAGCGCAAGACCCCCATCGTCACTTGCCCTCTGTAAGTGTTCCAGTTTTATTCTAGGGGGACGGTTCTTCCATATTAACATACGGAATATGGCATTTACTTCTCTAAAAGTTCGTAACGGAACCACTACAGGTGAGTTGTGCAGCATGTACAGTAGTTGGGGCATGAGAATCATTTTAATTAAATTCACCCGGCCCGCCACTGACATGCATAAAGAATTCCAGGTTTTTACCCAGTCCCTAAATTTTTTCAATAAGGGGGTGATATTTATCCTACTATAGTCCCCTATACACAGAGATACCCATATACCAAAATATTTAAAGGACATGGTCAGTGGTATGGCTCTTCCCAGCTCACCACGATTCGGGTCTGTACCGTCTATTGGCATCAGGGCCGATTTGGTCCAGTTAATCTGGAGGCCCGAGAACCTCCCAAACTCAGATATAGTTCTCATAGCCTCCTCCAGTGACCGGTCCATGTCTCCTAGCAGGATCAGGGTATCGTCCGCATATAGCAGCACCTTTTCCTGCCTGCCACCATAACAGAAACCAGTGATGTCCAGATTGTCCCTAATCTGTATCGGAAGAAGCTCTATGGCAAGGGCAAACAGCAGTGGGGACAGCGGGCATCCCTGCCTAGTGCCCCTCCGTAGGTCAAAGAATGGAGACACCCTCCCCGCCTCACGTATAGCCGCCTGGGGGTGGCAATAGAGCAGACGTACCCAAGAGATGAACCCTTCTCCAAACCCAAACCTCTTCAGTACTTCCCAGAGATAGAGCCATTCTACACTATTGAAGGCTTTCATTGCATCTAGGGAAAGTAACGCTCTGTTTCCACCATTATCCACCTGAGACTGCATATTTAGAAAGAGTTGTCCGCAGGTTAGTTGCAGTAGACTTGTTCGGCATAAACCCAGCTTGGTCAGGGTGAATAATAGATGTAATAACCTTATTAAGCCTAAGTGCCAGTACCTTTGCTAGTATTTTAATGTAATTTTGTAATAAGGAGATGGGTCTGTATGCCCCTGGGTCAACAAGGTCCTTCCCCGGTTTCAGTATTAACACTATATTGGCCTTCGTCATGGATGGCGGCAGAGTGTGTCCCTCCCTTGCCGCATTAAACACCCTTAGCAGTCGAGGCAGCAGCTGTTCAGAAAATGCCTTGTAAACCTCTATGGGGAGGCCATCCTCCCCAGGAGCCTTACAATTGGGAAAAGCCGCCACCGCTGACTGTATCTCTTCCAGAGTAAGTGGCGAGTCAAGCGCCATCTGCTGTGGCCTGGAGAGTTGTGAAAACACTAGCCCATTTAAATAGTTATCTAGCTCCTCCGTGCTATACTCCGAGGCCGATCGATACAAGTTCTCATAGAAAGTCGCCAAGGCCTGTAGTATCTGGTCCGGGGAATGTACAAGAGTCCCTTTGTCAGTTTGAATAGCTCCAATGGCAGGGGATCGTTGTTGTGAATTTGCTATTCTCGCTAGCAGTCTACCTGTCGTCTCACCCTCCTCAAAAAATGCCAGTTTAGAAAAGAAGCGTCTCTTTTCGGCCGAGGAGGTCAGCACACACTCATAAGCGGATTGAGCTGCCTGCCACGCCTTCTTAATCAAAGTATTAGGGTTATGTATATATTGTCACTCTAGGGAGTGCGCTTGAGCTTCCAATTGCTCTCGCAGTTCCCCAGAGCGCTTTTTAACATTGGCCACCTCAGCAATCAGGAGTCCCCTGAGATATGCCTTGAATGCTTCCCATTCATTAATTACATCCTCAGGATTTTGTTGGTCTGTGAAGAAGGCCCGGATGCCCCTCCCCAGGGTCTCATGTGAGGGGAACAACTGTAGCCAGAAGGCATTAAATTTCCATGGGGCCCTAGTCAAACTGGAAAGGGGCGCCACCACTATGCGTACCACCATATATGAGTGGTCAGATACACATCTCGGTTTGTATGAGAGTTCAGAGACCAAAGGAAGCATGGCCGGATTCCCCACCACCAAGTCAATCCTTGAAATAGTTCCGTGTGCCTTCGTAAAGCAAGAGTATTGCTTCACCGTAGGGTTACGGTGCCTCCACAAATCTAGCCATTCCAGTTCCCGCAGCAAGCGCGCCAGGGAGGTCCCCCTACGGGGGGCTGAGTCTCCCAAGCCCGGGTGCCTATCAAGGTAAGGATCTAGCCAACTGTTAAAGTCTCCCAATATCATTAGCGGGAGGTCCGGCTTCCCCTCCAGAAATGTCAGGAAAAACCGGAGCACCTGCGGATCATATGGGTGAGGTATATATATATACACATGCCAATACACATTTCAATTGACCAATGCGACATATATGAATGGCTTCATATTCCTGATAATCAAGGGAGCCATGTATCATGACACTCACACCCCTGGAGAAAGAAGTATGAGTAGAAATATAGCTGCGTCCCACCCATCTATATTTCAAACAGGCAACAGTATCCGGAGTCAGATGGGTTTCCTGTAGGCATATAATAGCAGGATAAAATTTCTTTAAACATGTAAACAGCATTGTACGCTTAAGGGGAGAGTTCAGACCCCTAATGTTCCATGAAATCACCGGAGCGTCAGCCATGGTTCAAAGTTAGCAATCGCTCTAAAGGTATGTTGACCCCACAGGAAATCGTCAGGGCGGCCAGCAAGCAAAAGCGGAATCCACCTAATAGCCCACATGGACTCACTGAACACTGAACTAAGCCATTGTGGGCAACAGTATCCAATACATCTTTCAGTCTCAATGCAGTCGACACTTAGAGATCCATAATTTTGGTATATGCTCTGCAAACTCATCAAATATGTAAAATGCCATACGATAGAAGCCGGGCAAAGAGCCCAAAGTTGCCAACAGGGCAAAAACTTAAGTAGCGTCATCTCCCAGTCCAAAACTAGGCCGGGTGCAATTACTTTACAGGAGTAAATAAACTTTCTGTACACAGTAAGTTTTCCAGCGCTTGTGAGAATATAGTGCCCCCCGACACAAAAAGTTATATGGAGAACCAAAACAGAAGGGGGAAGAAAGGGAAAAAAAAATCTTTCTGTCTCCTTCTTCCCCTCCTCCTCTTCCTTCTCTTTTTTCTTTTTCCCTTTAATAGTAAGGGGGATGTATTGACTTATGTAGAGGTCTGGAGAGAATAAACAAAGGGGTACGGAGAAGGAGATCCGTCTTTCAACTCTTCAGATGAACCATAGGAATCCAGCTTTATTAATAAGAGCTATTACCTCAGTCCCCATCTTCTCCTTCTCGACGACGGCGGAGAGCCTGCTCGTTTCGGTCCAGCTTCCTTAGCAGATTCAAAGAACTGGACCTGTCCCTCAGCAGTGACTCTTAGTTTGGCCGGATAAAGCATGGCATAGGGTAATTGTAGGGCCCGTAGGCGACGTTTAACATCTCCGAACTTTGCCCGACTCCTCTGCACCTCCGCCGAGAAGTCCGGGTAGAAGGACACCCTAGCTCCATTATATAGAATATTGGCTCGTTCCCGGGCACCTCTCAGGACCGCCTCCCTATCTCTGTAGTGTAGGAGACGTGCCAGCATCGGTCTCGGGGGGGCACCCTGGGGGAGCGGGCGACCCGGAGTGCGATGTGCCCTCTCCACTGTAAAGAATGGAGAGAAGGCCTCCCTGCCAAAGACCTCAGCTAGCCAGTTTTCAATGAAGGCGGTGTGATCTTTACCTTCAGTTTTCTCCGGTAGACCAACAATGCGTATATTATTTCTGCGCAGGCGGTTTTCCATGTCTTCTGCCCTTTTATTGGTCTCTTGGGCAAGTTGATAGCCTGCTCGTGCTTCCCTCAATATGGGCGGCAGCTTATCCCCAATTTCGCTGACTCTGCTCTCCACCGCCGTCGCCCTTTCCCTGACTTACTGGAGGTCCTGCCTGATCAGCGCCACTTCCTCACGCAGGCCCCCAAATTGCTCTTTAAGAACGTTAACCGAAGCTGTACATACATGTACCGCTTTCAGGATTTCTGCCAGGGTGGGCTGATGCACATCTGCAGCTGTGTGACCATCAGACGAGAAGGCTTGTGGGGTGGAATCTCCTATCTCGCCATCAACATCCATCCCCCAATCCGACTGCACCGAGCGGATCGCTATCCCTTCGTTCTGTGCTGCTATCCCTTCGTTCTGTGCTGCTATCCCTTCGTTCTGTGCTGTCTCCCCCTTGTCAGCATTTGTGGTTCCAGGCAGCTTCTGGGCGTAATACAACATATCCCTCAGTTGATCTTTACTCTGCCCTTTCTTAGTTGTTTTTGAGCTCCCCTCCTTCATCCGATCAGCTGCACGAAGCGTGCGCTGTGTAAGGGCCGCGGTTGTGCCGGTGCCATCTTGGGACTATGGGCCTGCCATCTCGGGCTGTCCTTTACGGGTCTTACCCCTGGTGCAGAGCACCGGTGGAGGATCCAGGTGCTCCGGAGGGTGCAGCAGCCTTGTAGCCAGCTGTTCTGGGGGGATCCGCGGAGATCGAGGTGTCAGGGGAGGATCAAATACAGGATCAGGCACGGAGCTGTGAGAAGTACGTCTTCCTCACATGCCGGTCTTGGCCACGCCCCTCCAGTGAATACTTTAAAGTGTTCTCAGTAGCACCTCTGCTGTTCTACTCTCTTGTGTTGCTACAGGAATCGCCTCCACTCCTGGCTGCACCCGAGTCTCCAGGCCTCAAGGTCACCCCCCAGACTGGGGGCTCCCTCCTGGGTGAGGCCTCCACAGCACCTCTGCTACATCTTCATCACTTCCACCTGACTTCTCCTCCCCCCTGCTGGCAGACTGCTGCATTTAAGGAGGCCTGCCCCCTGCCAATCCAGACTGTAGATTGGTCAGGGCTCCTTGTCATACATCAGAAAATGACACTTTCTCATCCATCCCCCTTTCCAGAGCCTTCTCTGCTCCAGCCACTCCCTGAGCCACTCCCCAGCTCAGATCAAAACATTCAGGCCTGCACCTACAGTCAGGCCTTACTAAATTTTGCCTCTTCTAGCAAAAAGACCTCACCAAAAAGCGCATATACTTTGGGGGCGCTACACTATCATATGTACTTCGTTTACCATGTATCTGTTCATTAAACTGCCTTTAAGTTGTAGCTTAGGGATTCTCTTCTGAGCCTTGGTGATTATTCAGATATTCAGAATCCCTTTTTGTATATATATTATTCTGTTCTAGTAAAATCTGAGAGAATATCTTTCTAACTTGTGTCATAGTGTTTGTTCAAGGTGCACACAAAACCATGTCTAAACCCAGAGTGCCAGGGGGGTTGGAGAGTTCAAAAGGTCAGGGCAATGCAGAGGAACCGGAAATTCTAAGCAGCCGTCGTTCCCTGGTTTGGATTTACTAGAATCGCCAAGACCTTGTGAATTTTTACGACTGCAGATCTTCCCTCTGTAAAGCCTACTTGCGTAGGGTGCAACAGAGAGCATCAACAGGGCTAGCACTTGGTTAGGTTTGAACATTGACATTGTTAAGTGTGAATGGTCGGCATGACATTACCCATCAGCAAATATGTTGCACTGTCCATATATTACTATAGTCAACATATAATGTGGGTCTTTCAGGAATTAAGTCGGCCATAGATGGTTTGAATCTCGGCCGGTTCAGAAGGAATTAGCCGAGATTCAAACCATGTATGGGCAGGCTGATTGTACCCTTTACGAAAGGTTGTTCTTGCCAGACCAATCTGTTAACATTCTATGAGGAAGTAAACTGCCATCTAGACAGGGGAAAGCCTGTGGATTTAGTGTACCTGGATTTTGCAAAAGCATTCAATACAGTTCCCCATAAACGCTTAATTTACAAGCTGAGGTCTGCAGGCATGGACCATAAGGTTTGTCGGTAAAAAAATGGTTACAGGGGCATGTCAAAAGGGTGGTGATGAATAACATGTACTCAGACTGGTCTGGAGTGGTAAGTGGGGTACCTCAAGGTTCTGTCTTGGGACCAATTCTATTCAATGTGTTCATAAATGATATAGAGGATGGGATAAATAGCTCAATCTCAGTTTTTGCGGACGACACAAAATTAAGCAAGGCAATAGCTTCACATCATGATATAGAAATTTTACAGAAAGACCTGAACAAAATAATGGAGTGGGCAAATACATGACAAATGAAGCTTAATGTGGAGAAATGTAAAGTAATGTACTTGGGGGCAAAAACATAGATGCATACTACTCACTAGGGGGAGAACCGCAGGGGAAATCAAGGATAGAGAAAGATCTCGGGGTCCTAGTAGATGACAGATTGAGCAATAACGTGCAATGTCAAGCTGCAATACCAAAGCCGGCAGAATATTAGCATGCATAAAAAAGGGATATACTCCAGTGGTAAAACAATAATCCCGCCACTATATAAAACTCTGGTTTGACCACATCTGGAGTACTCTGTCCAGTTCTGGTCACCAGTCTTTAGAAGGGATGTGCTGAAACTGGAGAGAGTCCAAAGAAGGGCAACAAAACTAATAAGGGGACTGGAGGACCTCAATTACGAGGAACAACTGCAAACACTAAATTTATCCTCGCTAGAGAAACGACACTTGAGAGGAGATATGATTGTGATATGCAAATATCTCAATGGCGATCCCAGCATAGGAAAAAACGATTCAGTCTCAAGGTGTGTAAGAGGACATGGGGCCACACAATGAGGTTAGAGGAGAAGCGGATTAACCTTAAACTGCACAGGGTTTTGTTCACTGTCAGGGCAATACGGATGTGGAACTCTCTTCCACAATTGGTGGTGGCAGCAGGGAGCATGTATATTTGGACTCTTGGATGTACATCTTAAAGAACACAACATACAGGGATATGGGAAACAATTATAGACACTGACACTCGTGCACCTACGCAGGTTGAACTGGATGGACTGGTGTCTTTATTCAACCTTACTACTACTATGTGACTTGGGTACAACCAGCCTGTCGGATTTTACATGCTATAGCCACTAGCAATAATCACTATTAAAGTTCAAAAGCAATGGTGAGCTTATGCATACATAAAAAATGTGTTGCAAATTATGCGCATCAATATTATTGCATTAAATGTGTAAGCATATATATGAAGTGCATTTGTGTTCAAAACAACTGGTTCCTAAAACAATCTATGAAAATCTCCTTAATTAGCTTGTAACACTGTGCAACAAAAAATGCGTAAACATTTACAGTGCCTTGCGAAAGTATTCGCCCCCTTTGAACTTTGCGACCTTTTGCCACATTTCAGGCTTCAAACATAAAGATATAAAACTGTATTTTTTTGTGAAGAATCAACAAGTGGGACACAATCATGAAGTGGAACGAAATTTATTGGATATTTCAAACTTTCTTAACAAATAAAAAACTGAAAAATTGGGCGTGCAAAATTATTCAGCCCCTTTACTTTCAGTGCAGCAAACTCTCTCCAGAATGATCCAATGTTGACCTCAATGACTAATGATGATAAATAGAATCCACCTGTGTGTAATCAAGTCTCCGTATAAATGCACCTGCACTGTGATAGTCTCAGAGGTCCGTTTAAAGCGCAGAGAGCATCATGAAGAACAAGGAACACACCAGGCAGGTCCAAGATACTGTTGTGGATACAAAAAGATTTCCCAAGCTTTAAACATCCTAAAGAGCACTGTGCAAGCGATAATATTGAAATGGAAGGAGTATCAGACCACTGCAAATCTACCAAGACCTGGCCGTCCCTCTAAACTTTCAGCTCATACAAGGAGAAGACTGATCAGAGATGCAGCCAAGAGGCCCATGATCACTCTGGATGAACTGCAGAGATCTACAGCTGAGGTGGGAGACTCTGTCCATAGGACAACAATCAGTCGTATACTGCACAAATCTGGCCTTTATGGAAGAGTGGCAAGAAGAAAGACATTTCTTAAAGATATGCATAAAAAGTGTTATTTAAAGTTTGCCACAAGCCACCTGGGAGACACACCAAACATGTGGAAGAAGGTGCTCTGGTCAGATGAAACCAAAATCTAACTTTTTGGCAACAATGCAAAACATTATGTTTGGCGTAAAAGCAACACAGCTCATCACCCTGAACACACCATCCCCACTGTGAAACATGGTGGTGGCAGCATCATGGTTTGGGCCTGCTTTTCTTCAGCAGGGACAGGGAAGATGGTTAAAATTGATGGGAAGATGGATGGAGCCAAATACAGGACCATTCTGGAAGGAAACCTGATGGAGTCTGCAAAAGACCTGAGACTGGGACGGAGATTTGTCTTCCAACAAGACAATGATCCAAAACATAAAGCAAAATCTACAATGGAATGGTTCACAAATAAACGTATCCAGGTGTTAGAATGGCCAAGACAAAGTCCAGACCTGAATCCAATCGAGAATCTGTGGAAAGAACTGAAACTGCTGTTCACAAACGCTCTCCATCCAACCTCACTGAGCTCGAGCTGTTTTGCAAGGAGGAATGGGCAAAAATTTCAGTCTCTCGATGTGCAAAACTGATAGAGACATACCCCAAGCGACTTACAGCTGTAATCGCAGCAAAAGGTGGCGCTACAAAGTGTTAACTTAAGGGGGCTGAATAATTTTGCACGCCCAATTTTTCAGTTTTTTATTTGTTAAAAAAGTTTGAAATATCCAATAAATGTTGTTCCACTTCATGATTGTGTCCCACTTGTTGTTGATTCTTCACAAAAAATTACAGTTTTATATCTTTATGTGTGAAGCCTGAAATGTGGCAAAAGGTCGCAAAGTTCAAAGGGGGCCGAATACTTTTGCAAGGCACTGTATATAAAGTGCATATTGTGTTCAATAAACATGTTCCTCTACAATCTGTGTGTTAATTCTTGATTGAAACGAACAATAGTCAAAAAATATATATATCTTTGTATATAATATATGAAAAATAAAAATGCAAACATAAAAGCCCAAGAAATATATGTGTTGATTTCTGTGTATAACCTCCACCGTTCACCCCTATGTGAAATAGCCGCTCATCTCCAGTATAGACCCGCCAGGGTCAGTATAAGCCTTGTGTGTATGGGTCTTTGGAAAGGTTCATCCAGACAGCCAAGCTCAGATCCAAATAATGATTATACAGCTGGTAAGGATCTCCTTTGATCTCAGTGAATACTTTCAATGAAAGACTTGTTTTGGGGATGGATCATCCAACTATCACAGCTCCCAGCAATGGTAAACTCGCAGTTCCAACTCTCCTAGAACCCCTCCGCAATAGTATAAAGACAGATCATTGCGCAATAACATTTGAAAATCCACAATTGGGGTGTGGCCAAGGAATGGAAGCGTGCAGATGCACACTTCGGAGCTCTGCACGGATTAAGGCCTGAATCGCCCAGACAGACCACGCAGAAGAGCCGTTCTTTCATGCCGGGGGAGCGCAAACACCTGCTGGCTTCTGGGTAACCATGGGGACCTGAGATCACAGACTACTTTCTGCGGCAACACGCCTCTTCATCTCCTGAGGCCATACCCAAGATGGCGCCGCCGCAAGTCATACAGACAGGAGCCGGCAATACGAGCAAGAAGGCTGTTCAGGCAGGGACTGCAGCGGGGGGGGGGGGGGGAAGCCTGCTAGAACAGGATAGATCGACATCTCCCACACTGTCCCCTGCTATCTCACGGACGGACACACAGCTGGACACTGATTTGTCGAGGGGGAGAGCATCCACTCTGAAAGGGCCCTCCGTGACATAGTTGCAGCGCTGCCGACCAAGCAAGACTTGCAGGCCATGGCAGCCTTGATCGTGTCTGCCTTTACATGGGAACTACACGACCTACAACAACAGGTCTACACAGTGGAAGAGCGGGTGGTAGACTTAGAAGCATCCACCACTATCGTTAAAGCTCGTATAACTACCCTGGAGATGGGGCATCAGGCCATCCGACCTCATCTTGTTGAGATCCAGCTGCGGCTGGACGATGGGGAGAACAGAAGTAGGAGGGACAATTTGCGTCTGTGGGGCATCCCTGAGGCCACCATGGGCCCAGACCTCCACACAACGTTGATAGCTATTTTGAATCAAGTGCTGGATAAACCCCCTACTGCTGAACTGGAACTAGGCATGGTGCATAGACTTCCTGGCCCTGGGCTATCCCCACAATCTACATGGGACTCTGCCGCCCATAAACTGCCGAGGGATGTCTTGTGCAGGGTTCATTTCTATATGGTCAAAGAAGAAATCCTATGTCAGGCCTGGTCAAAGGGCTCTGTAGACTTTTATGCGCTTCTATACGGATTTACACAGACGTCTCCAGGCAAACACGGGCAATGCGGGGGCTTATGCGGCCTCTTTTGGAAGTAATTCGGGAAGCGTGGGCTACCTATCGCTTGGGGCATCCTTTTCATCTCATTGTAAGAAAGCGGGGGACTGACTTCCAACTCAGATCTCCAGATCAACTTCCTGAACTGTTCCACTTTATCGACAAACGCGCCATTAGTGTCCCTGACTGGCACAACTATTTGCTCACCCAGGAGGCCACAGGTCCACCTATACCACTACCACAATGGACCAGGCGACCACATTCCCGTGCCTCAAGCCGGGAACCCCGGAGGTCCCATCCAACCTCCTCTGATGCGTAACCCTCTCGTGGCTAAGCATACCTGGTAAAACTTGGTTGCTTCTGTTATCACAGCTATTTAAGGTGCTCCCCACAGGGCCTCTACATCTGACAGCCACAGTGATATGGGCTCTACAGCTGATGTTATGTCCTTGTTCTCTGGATCTACAGATAAGCTCATAGACATTGTTTGTATTGGACCTAAGCCAGGGGAGGGCTGGCAGCCGTAGGCCTGGGGGGCAAGTCCAGTCAAGTGGCCCATTGAACCACCGAATCAGCTCACCATCCATGCCCACCCAATGGGCCTAGCGGGATCAATGGTAGGGCCGGCCCTGGGCGCCCCCCCCTTTGCCTGCAGTTAGTTGGTGGCTGCGCCCCTGGGCCCTATTTCCTTCCTCCACAAGAAAAAAAAAAGTGTGAGTGGGCAGCAGCCATTGGCCATTTTAAATGTAAGTTAGGGTGGCCTGGGGGGCAATTGCCACCCTACCCCCTGGGCCAGCCCTCCCCTGACCTAAGCACAGTTGTCCATCTGGCTCCTTCCTTCTCACATACTGATCAATATGAATGGGCTGAGTTATTCTCTCAATGACTAGTCCCTATTTTTGCGCACCAAACTCAGCTGATCCCAGTCAATAGAGCCGTATACTCATAGACTGAGTACCCTGGAAGTCCTACCCTATCCCACCTCTCATCATAATAAGGGCTGGCACTGACCTATGCCATCACACTTGCTCAAGCTACCCCAGGGGCTCTGAACTATGAGTTCGGATCATTCCAGGATATTGCTTCTAGGACTCAGTTCGCCACATTCAGTCCAGGTGGCATGCTGGCCCTTACTGGTTACTCTGATCATGTTTGATGTGCGGGAGGGTTGTTTTTGTTTTATTGATGTATTGGATCCTGATTTTAATGTTAATTGGTTCGCTCCACCCACCGCTGCATTGGGCGTGGCGGGGGGCCAACCCACTATGTGGCCTGGGGGCTCGATTGCAGGCTCCACGCCTCGATATTCCAATGATCCTCAATGATAATCATAAATGTTAGTCTGCAGTCTGTGTACGGCACTGCCCAGTTGAGACTCTAAACTCATGTCTTACTCACACATTATGCCTTTAGGAGGCTATCTTTAGCTGATGGCAAGATGGTGGAGCCTGCATGGTGGAGACCTACTTAATTATATGCAATATGATCCTGGGAATCCTATTCATATGGATGTTGACTTCCCCCTCCCCGCTTCCTATCCCCTTTATGTGCAGTATGTTGTTTGACATGTTGACCTACTATTATGATCATATGAGAAACAGACAACTGATGGGCTTGCCCTTTGTCTCTGGGTTCTCGCTTTTGTCTGTCTATCTGTGATTCAGAGGAAGCTGTTATGTTAATCAATACTTACTCAGGTAATTTGCCATATTATGGTTCACGAGATTTATCCCTTTCTGGTTGTTTTCTGCTATTTATTCTGCATAACATGACCTTAATGTTAATGTTAATTACCGTATTTGCACTCTTATTCCATGGGTTCGAAGAAATCTCCAAACATCTCCTTGCTATATTATTTAGATTGTTTTGGTCGACTCGGACAATTCCTTCCACTGAAAAAGGTTTGGAATTCCTGCGCTTAGGGCTAGTTTGATAACCAAGGTTGCTGCCTACCCGAATCTCCACTAGCTGGAGTAGAAAAAAATGTGAATTGATAGGGGGAGGGCGCTGCCTGCCTCTTAAATGTAAAGTGCAATATACTATTTTTTGTAAGTGCTATTAATATAATGTAGGTGTTCTGTGACGTATTAAATTGATTTACCCAGAAAAGACAAATTTGTTCTGTGATAAATAGTAATTTGTCATTTTTATAGATATATATACCTGTATATATAAGGTGCTTTATGTGATGTAGTATATAAACACCCAAATGAAGGGGTTTCTGGTTTATATCCACACATTAAAACTTACAGTAGTAGTGATGGGGTAGGTAGGTATTATTTTCCTATACCACATACATAAACCAGTGCATATCAATAAATTAATAAATAAATAAATACACAAAGTGCTCTGTGCAAACGTGATCCTCAATACTCCACTTGGAGACTAGAGTTGAGCGGACACCTGGATGTTCGGGTTCGTCGGGTTCGGCCAAACTTCGCGAAAAAGTTTGAGTTCGGCACCGAACTTGACCCCTGACCCCGAACCCCATTGAAGTCAATGGTGACCCGAACTTTTGGGCACAAAAATGGCTGTAAAAAAGTCTTGGAAAGGGCTAGAGGGCTGCAAAAGTAAGCAAAACGGGGGTAAGAGTAGGACAAGTGCCCAGCAAACAAATGTGGATATTGAAATAACTTAAAATCACATAAAAAATAAATAAAAATTGGAGGAGGAGGTGGATGTGGAGTAGGAGCCTAGAGGTTGAGGAGGCGGTGACCGTGGAGGTGTAAGAGGAAGTGGCGGTGGAGGAGGTAGCCAACACTGTTTTTTGTTTGTTTGTTTTTTTTCTAATTGGGGTAGCCCCCAAAATATTGAGACATATTAAAAAAAAAAAAGTATACCAATGGCTGTGTGAGGCCGGTCTAAATGTCTATTCTGCACAAGGTACAGACAAGTCTTGTGGGATCCATGCCTGGTTCATTTTAATAAACGTTAGCTTGTCCACGTTGTCTGTGATAATGCCCCCTGCCATGCTAAACACACGTTCAGACAATACACTGGCTGCAGGGCAGGCCAGCACCTCCAAGGCATAAAGGGCAATCTCAGGCCAAGTGCCCAATTTGGAGACCAAGAAGTTGAATGGGGCAGACCCATCAGTCAGTACGTGTAGGCGTGTAGGCGTGTAGGCGTGTGCACACATACTGTTCCACCATGTTGCTAAAATGCTGCCTCCTGCTAAGACGCTGGTGGTGCGGTTTGTTGTGGCGTGCTGCTGACAAAGCTTTTCCACATTTCGGCCATGCTAACCCTGCCTTCTGAGGTGCTGGCGGTGCCACAGCTGCGTTGGCGACCTCTTCTTCCTCCTTTGCCTTGTGCTTCCACTGATCCCCCGGTGTCACTTGGGAATGCCCTCAGCAGCGCATCTACCAGCGTGCGCTTGTAGTCGCGCATCTTCCGATCACGCTCCAGTGAGGGAATTAAGCACCTTGTCCTTGTAACGGGGATCCAGCAGGGTGGCCCCCCAGTAATCAGCACAAGTTAAAATGTGGGCAACTCGGCTGTCATTGAGCAGGCACTGCAGCATGTAGTCGCTCATGTGTGCCAGGCTGCCCAGGGGCAAAGACAAGCTGTCCTCTGTGGCAGGTGTATCATCTGTGTCCTCCGTATACCCCCAGCCAAGCTCCAGGGATGCCCACGAGCTGCGTTGGGTGCCACCCTTCTGTGAACACGGTTCCTCCTCCTCCTCATCATCATCATCCTCGTCCTCCTCATCCTCCAGAACTGTGCCCTGGCTTGAAATTTTTTTACCTGGCCTATGCTGTTGCAGGAACCCACCCTTCGAGCCACTTGTGAATGACTGGCCTGATAACCGTGGAAATGACCCCTCTTCCTCCTCCTCCTGTGCCACATCCTCTTCCATCATCGCCCGAAGGGTTTTTTCAAGGAGACATAGAAGAGGGATAGTAACGCTGAGGACAGCGTCATCGGCACTGGCCATGTTGGTGGAGTACTCGAAACATCGCAATATGGTACACAGGCCTCGCATGGAGGCCCACTCGTTGGTGGTGAAGTGGTTCTGTTCCGCAGAGCGACTGACCCATGCGTGCTGCAGCTGAAACTCCACTGTTGCCTGCTGCTGCTCGCACAGTCTCTCCAGCATGTGCAAGGTGGAGTTCCACCTTGTGGGCACGTCGCATAGGAGGTGGTGAGCGGGAAGGCCGAAGTTCCGCTGCAGCGCAGACAGGCGAGCAGCAGCAGGGTGAGAATGCCAAAGGCGCGCACAGACGGCCCACACTTTCTGCAGCAGCTCTGACATATCCGGGTAGTTTTTTAGAAATTTCTGCACCACCAAATTCAGCACATGTGCCAAGCAAGGGATGTGCATCAAACCGGCTAGGCCCAGAGCTGCTACGAGATTTCGCCCATTATTGCACACCACCAGGCCGGGCTTGAGGCTCAGTGGCAACAACCACTCATCGGTCTGTTGTTCAATGCCCATCCACAGCTGCTGCGCAGTGTGGGGTTTATCCCCCAAACATATCAGTTTTAAAACAGCCTGCTGTCGTTTCCCCCTGGATGTGCTGAAGTTGGTGGTGAAGGTGTTACGCTAACCGGATGAGGAGGTGGTAGAGGAGGAGGAAGCGGAGTAGGAGGAGGAGGCAACAGAAGGCAAAGAGAAATGCCTTGCAATCCTTGGTGGCGGAAGGACATGCACCAAACGGTTAGCCGCCTCAGGCCCACTACATTTGCCCAGTGTGCAGTTAACGATATATAGCGTCCCTGCCCGTGCTTACTGGTCCACGTATCAGTGGTTATGTGGACCTTGCCACAGATGGCGTTACGCAGTGCACACTTGATCTTGTCCCTGACTTGTTTGTGCGGGGAAGGGATGGCTCGTCTGGAAAAGTAGTGGCGGCTGGGAACCACATACTGTGGGACAGACACCGCCATCAGGTTTTTAAAACTGTCTGTGTCCACCAGATGGAATGACAGCATTTCATTCAGGGCCAGGGATCGCGGGTGGGTAGGGGGGTACTTCCTGTTTCTCTCCAGTATTTGGGAGATGGAGAGCTGTAAGCTTCCATAGGACCGTGTGGAAATGCTTGGGGACAGTGGCGGACATTGTGGCGTTGCTGTCACATCGTCTGTTTGCTGGGTGGCAGGTGACACTGGCGCTGTAGAGGTGGAGGAGGAGGCCGAGGCAGCAGCAGAAGAGGAAGCAGGAGGAGGCCGAGACCTTTCTTTGATTTTGAGGTACGGTACTTATTCCACTGCAGCTCGTGCTTTGAATTTAGATGCCTGGTCATGCAGGTTGTGCTCAGGTTTAGAACATTTTTGCCTCGCTTCAGGCTCTCATTGCACAGCGTGCAAACCACTCGTGTCTTGTCGTCGGCACATTGTCTGAAGAACTGCCACGCTGGGGAACGCCTTTCAGCTGCCTTTGGTGTGCTAGGTCCCTGGCTGCGGTGGGTAGTAGCAGGCGTACTGTCTAGGGCAGGGTTTCTCAACCCGTGGTACGCGTACCCCTTGGGGTACGTGCACCACGGGCAGGGGGTACGCCGCACAGAGCTGAGTGAGACTTCTCATTCACTTCTGCTGCGGCATCCTCCTTTCACTATTGAGATCGCCGCGGCCACCCAGAGAGTGACAGTCTCTGGGCGGCTAAGCGGCGTGTGTGAGAGGAGGAGGGGGGTGGGGTTTCGCACCTGGGAGACTCGGGAGGGAGGGAGGATCCTGGAGGCACGCCTTGAGTGAGACTCCTCACTCGTGCTGCCTCCTTTCAGAAGCGCGCCATGGCCGCCCGGAGAGTGACAGTCTGAGGAGAGAACTCTCCGGGCGGCTGCACACTGCATTCTCCGCTCCC
>BLSH010344254.1:297549-308989 GCA_018402905.1 Glandirana rugosa
TTTTTATTTTATTTTTTTAGCGAAAATTTTGAAAAAAAAAACACTTTTTTTTAGTTTGTATTGAAAAATTTTGCAAAAAAGTAATTTTTCTTCATAAATTTGGGCCATAATTTATACTGCTACATATCTCTGGTAAAAATAACCCAAATTAGTGGATATTATTTATTCTCTGTGAAAGCTATAGAGTCTACAAGCTATGGTGCAAATCATTGAAAATTGATCACACTTGATGTACTGACCACCTATCTCATTTCTTGAGACCCTAACAAGCCAGGAAAGTACAAATACCCCAAAAATGACCCCTTTTTGGAAAGTAGACATTCCAAGGTATTTAGTAAGGGGCATGGTGAGTTTTTTGAAGTTGTAATTTTTTCCCACAATTCTTTGCAAAATGAAGATTTTTTTTTATTTTATTTTTTTTTACACAAAATTGTTAAACAAAAAGTTATTTCTCACACACAGCATATACATACTTGCAATGACACCCCAAAATACATTCTGCTACTCCTCCTGAGTATGGCGATCCCCCATGTGTGAGGCTTGTACGCAGCCTGGCCACATACAAAGGCCTAACATTGAAGTAGCACCTTCAGGTGTTCTACGAGCATAAATTACACATCTCATTTCTCAGCCACCTATTACACTTATGAAGGCCCTGGAACACCAGGACAGTGGAATTGCCCACAAAATGACCCCATTTTGGAAAGCAAACACCCTAACGTATAATCTATGAGGCATAATGAGTCTTTTGAACGGTTCATTTTTTCCAGAAGGTGTTGGAAAATGTGGGGAAAAAAATGAAAATGCATTTTTTTAACACAAAGTTGACAATTTATACGATATTTCCAACACATAGCATGTACATAGCAAAATTGACACCCCAAAATACATTCTGCTACTCCTCCTGAGTATGGCGATACCACATGTGTAAGACTTTTACACAGCCTGGCCACATACCAAGCCCAACATTGAAGTAGCACCTTTAGGCTTTCTACGAGCATAAATTACACATCTCATTTCTCAACCACCTATTACATTTTTGAAGGCCCTGGAGCAACAGGACAATGGAATTTTCCACAAAATGACCTCATTTTGGAAAGCAAACACCCTAACGTATAATCTATGAGGCATAATGAGTCTTTTGAACATGTCATTTTTTTCCAGAAGTTTTTAGAAAATATGGAAAAAAAATGAAACCGCATTTTTTTTACACAAAGCTGTCCATTTTTAAGATATTTCCAACACATAGCATGTACATAGCAAAAATGACACCTCAAAACACATTCTGCTACTCCTCCTGAGTATGACGATACCACATGTGTGAGACTTTTACACAGCTTGGCCACATACACAGGCCCAACATTGAAGCAGCACCGTTAGGCGTTCTACGAGCATAAATTACACATCTCATTTCTCAACCACCTATTACACTTTTGAAGGCCCTGGAGCACCAGGACAATGGAATTGCCCACAAAATGACCCCATTTTGGAAAGCAAACACCCCAAGGTATATTCTATGAGGCATTATGAGTCTTTTATACGGTTAAGTCTCTGAGAAACACGGAAAGAAGATAAAAACTCTTTTATTTTTTACACAAAGTGATCAATTTATAAGATATTTCTAACACATAGCATGTACATAGCAACAATTACACCCCAAAATACATTCTGCTGTTCGTCCCGAGTACGGCAATACCACATGTGTGAGACTTTTACACAGCCTGGCCACATAGAGAGGTCCAACATGCAGGGAGCACCATCATGCGTTCTAGGAGCATAAATTACACATAAAATATCCTCACTTTTGAAGGTCCTGGAGCACCAGGACAGTAGAATTACCCACAAAATGACCCCATTTTGAAAAGCAAACACCCCAACGTATATTCCATGAGGCATTATGAGTCTTTTGTGCGGTTCATTTTTTTCCACAAGTCTTCGGAAAACGTGAAAAGAAAATGAAAACTTATTTTTTTACACAAAGTTGTCAATTTATATGATATTTCTAACACATAGCATGTACATAGCAAAAATTACCCCCCAAAATATATTCTACTATTTGTCCCGACTATGGCGATACCACATGTGTGAGACTTTTACACAGCCACATAGAGAGGTTCAGCACTGAAGTAGTACCTTCAGGCGTTCTAGGAGCATAAATTACACATCTAATTTCATTCCTACCTATCACACTTTTGAAGGTCCTGAAGCACCAGGACAGTGGAATTACCCACAAAATTACCCCATTTTGGAAAGCAAACACCCCAATGTATATTTTATGAGGCATGGGCTGCAGATACGTACTCGGGTACTCTTATGGGCTGCAGATAGGTACTCGGGTACTCTGATGGGCTGGTAAAAGGTACTCGGGTACTCTGATGGGCTGGTAAAAAGTTCTTGGGTACTCTGATGGGCTGGTGACAGGTACTCGGGTACTCAGATGGTCTGGTGCCAGGTACTTGGGTACTCAGATGGTCTGGTGCCAGGTACTTGGGTACTCAGATGGGCTAGTAACAGGCACTTGGGTGGGCTAGTGACAGGTACTAGGGTGCTCATATGGGCTAGTGACAGGTACTAGGGTACTTAGATGGGTTGGTGACAGGTACTCGGGTACTCTGATGGGCAGGTGACAGGTACTCGGGTACTTTGATGGACAGGTGACAGGTACTCGGGCACTTTGATGGGCTAGTGACAGGTACTCAGATGGACTGGTGACCAGTACTCCGGTGCTCTGATGAACTGGTGACAGGTACTCGGGTACTCAGAAGGGTTGGTGACAGGTACTCGGGTACTCTGATGGGTTGGTGACGTGCTCGGGTACTCTGATGGGTTGGTGACAGGTACATGGCTCTGATGGGCTGGTGACAGGTACTCAGATGGGCTGGTGACAGGTACTTGGGTACTGTGATGGGTTAATGACAGGTACATGGGTAATCTGATGGGTTGGCGACAGGTACTCAGGTACTCTGATGGTCTGGTGACAGGTGTTTGGTACTCAGATGGGCTGATGACAGGTACTCGGGTACTCTGATGAGATATATACACAGAGGGTTGTGGATAATTTGATCCCCAGTCAATACCCCCACAACACAGGCAAAATAGCAGAGTGTCCCCCGGTCACCGGGGGACCGGACTATTATGGCACCACTATGTTAATGAAAAACATTTACATGAATACGGTTAAAAATGTATTACAATTTATTTATACGTTAATAAAATATTGTTCATCAGGCATACAAAATTACACATAAATAAAAAATCCATCACCAGGTACATATAATTCCCCCACACAGCAAGAGGGGAGGGGGGGAACCAAGGGAATGGAAATTCTGTTGAGGAGTTGAGCCGCAGACATCTAGAATTCTCTACATGTTTCGGATATACAACCGCTTCTTCAGGAGAAATGTCTATGGCAATAAAGGAAAAGTTCAAACAGTGACAAGAGAAGAAGAGTACATGTTTAAATACAACATGAAAAATATATATTTAAATACAATTACATAATTGGGGAAACATAAAAGATTGAAGCAATCCGCTTACCAGGCATACTTATTCCCACCAGGGGGCGCAGCACAAAGAATGCTCCTCATCGGCAGAGAAGGGGTAGTGTAAGGAGAAACATTAATGTCCTTAATATTTGATTCCAGTAGAAGTCATAATTATGTTATCTAGCTTGAAACTGTATACTTGTATACAAATAGGTTCCCCCCAAAAGAAAAGGGACTTTAAATAGGTAGACCAACCACATACATCTACAAAAATATATACTTTTATTCTTGTGTACAGAAAAGTCAAAAAATCATCTTATAAATCAAAAGAAGGTCAAAAACACATATACAATAAAAATGTCACAAATCCATTGCACCAGTATTGCTTTGATAGAATAGTGCTCTGAAGAGCATAACTGATATGTCCGTTGTCCGAGATGGAATATGGTTACCCGACATATATGTTTTCTGAGCATTTACAAGCCCTTCATCAGGGGTAGCTGTACAACGAGCTGTGGAATACAGGTGTGTTAAAAACAAAATTCTTCTCTGGTATGGAGGAGACAGAAAAAACACATTACGTAAACTGTGGCCAAATCCATAGAATTGTACAACAAACTGCTCTGTAGGTATATTATGTGTAGTGCCAAAGCCCCTATAAATTACCTGGGTAAGAATGGTAATAAACACACCTCACGCCCGTGGGGGGAGAGAAAATTTATAGTATCGCTATGGGGTGGACAGATCAGTACAAGAAGGACAGCATAATATGATCAAGCAGTCTTGCAAAGGGTCATCAGATATTTCTAAAAAATACAAAAACAAAAACAAAAAACCAAGTGAGTAAAAAACCAAAGGGTGTTGAGAGGGCATACAACACCCGCCATCACTGCAAGCGGAACAGAATACATGTTAAAACTCACCGTCAAGGAGTCTTTACTTGATAAAGTATTCAAGAGGGGGAGTAGAATCAAGTGAGGAGTCTATCAAGGCGACCGAAGGGATCTACCCACGGTCCCACATATGTATCTCTCTCTCTCTGCCCCTCAAATCTGCAGGATGGAAATGAAAAAACAAGTCACCCTTATCAGATGCACAGAAGAGGATATTCAGCATAGCACTCTAACTGTGCATTCTACTATCACCCGTAGAAAACAAAACAGAAAAGCTGAATGAAGCAACAAACATTGAAAGGTAACAAAGCAAAAGAGGATCCTCCGACAGCCATTCTCCCAATCAGCCAATCTCGAATGACAAGGCTTAGAGGAGAGAGGAATCCATGGCATATTGTACCTTTCCTTACGTCCGCCGCGCCGTGTCTGTCCACCGCTCGGGTAGTGTCTCAGAATGACACCGAACCCGGGCGGTATAAGTAGCATCCTCCATCATGTGTGCGCGGCACACGTGGTGGGGTGCGCAAGCCCGCTCTGATGTCAGCGGTGCTTCCGTGCCCGGCGGCATGGACATGGCGCCAGAGTGGTAGAACGCAAGCAAGGGGCTCGTCAGCCCCTGCAATTCCAGATAGAGCGCGGCAAGGGCAGGAAAGGAAGGGAAAGACAACGGAAGTCAGAATGGGCACAAGTCCCACACCCGCATGGATCCAACAAAGTATGAAAAATAAAAAATAAAAATAAATATGAATAAAAATATCGAAATCTTGTGAAATGAAAATGAGAATAATGAAAATGAAAAAAAAAAAGAAAGAAGGGTTTGAAAGGAGTGTGGAGTGTAGCAAGTAATTGGCGATTAGGTACAGATCACATTGTCCACCCAACAGCGACATCTAATGGAGGGGTCAGCACTGACCACAACCCATTTCCTTAGCAGGTAATAAATTGGTGGGGTTCACATTATTGCACAAGACACATAGGTGTAAGGACATAGCGAAGTCCCAGATGATATTAGATGCTAACTCAAAATCAGGGTGGATACACCGACAACTTCCTGAGTCAAAATGAACTGGATCCAAGGATATACCTGGATCCAATCCATTTGACTTCGAGGTTGACACCAAAAGGGCTGTCTCAACCATGTCCCTCCCATGTCCCAGAAACAAAGCCATCCAAAAAGGGACGGTAGCTATCCACACTATTGAGACCCGGTGGCATAGTGGCATTGAGTGTCACTATCCAGCGGGTCTCCCTCTGCTGTAGAATCTTGTCCCAATCACCTCCCCGATTGCTGGGGTGGACCCGGTCCAAAATGAGGAAGTCTATCTTGGGGAGGCAATTGTTATGATTGTCCCTTCAATGTCTCCCCAACGGTAGATCTGGGTTACATGTTTTCATGGCTGTTAGGTGTCTGGAGGCTCTCTTATAGAATTCCTGTGGTTTTTCCCACATAAAAGGCCCCACAGGCACAAGTAAGTAAATAGACCACTCTGGTAGTGGTACAATTGGCAAAGTGTCATGGTCTAAACCACTGTCCATTAGGTAATTTGATGTAGGCATTGATATTCATGTAACGACAGATCTTACAGCCCCCACATCTATAGGTGCCCTTGCGTTTGCATGGGTCACCTCTGAATTCCCCTGTGTACTCGCTGTGTACAAAGTGGTCCCTTAGTGAACGGGATCGTCGAAAAGTAATAGGGGGTTTTTTGGAGAGAAAGGGAGCTAGGGTGGGATCCATGGTTAGAATAGGCCAGAATTGTGATAAAATTTGCCTAATTTTGCCATGATGTTTGGTGTATTTCACTATAATCCTGGCTTGATTTGAAAATGTGTTTAAGTCATCTCTCTTTTCCTGATTGTTGACTTTACCATAGAGCAGTTGTTTTCTAGTTTTAATTTTTGTGCGTTTGTACGCTTTTTTGAGACAGGTATTGGAATATCCTCTCAGCTGAAGCCTATGTCTTAGTTTCGCTGCTTCTATTTCGAACATTTCGTCTGTGGTATAGTTTCTACGTACACGCAAGTATTGTCTGTAAGGAATAGATTTTATTAAGGTCTTAGGATGCGAACTAGTCGCATGCAGGATAGTGTTCCCTGCCGTATCTTTGCGATAGAGAGTACTCATAAGTTTACCTGTCTCATCCTTTAAAATAGTTACGGCAAGAAAAGTCAGTGCCGAAGAATCTGCCCTCATGGTGAATTTGAGGTTGAAGGTATTAAAATTCATGGCCGCCAGGCACTGATCCAGCGCTTCTCTTGTATCCGTCCAAATGAGAAATATATCGTCTATGAATCTGCACCATATTAATCTATGGCTGGTTAGGTCAGTGAGAGCATCGTCCGCCAAGAAGGCTCCTTCCCATTCCCCCAGGTACAGGTTGGCATAGGATGGGGCACAGCATGTCCCCATCGCTACCCCCTGCACCTGGAGGAATAGGGAACCGTCAAAGGTAAAAATGTTGCACATCAGAATGTATTCAAGGCAGGATGATATAAAGTTGTGTAACTTTTTGTCATCCCGGTGGGATTGGGAGAGATAGTGTCTAATTGCCCGTATTCCCTCTTCATGCGGAATGGAACTGTATAATGCCTCCACGTCCACCGAGACTAAAATAGCCTCAGGTGGTACGTGGAGGCCTTCTAAATTTTGAAGAAGATGGGCAGTGTCTCTAATGTAGGAAGGCAAATTAGTCACGAGGGGCATAATTGTTCGTCCACATACCTACTGAGATTTTCTGATATGTTTCCCCGGCCGGATACAATCAGTCTACCCGGTGGTTCCCTCAGGTCCTTATGGACCTTAGGGAGGCTGTAGAATTTTGGAACCTTAGGGAATTTAATTCGTATGAAGTCCCAGGTGTGTTTGGCTATAATGTTCTCCAGGTAAGCTGTGTCTACCAATAGGTAGAACTCCTTGTAAAATTTGTCTATATTAGACCGTGATATAGATTGATACCAGTCCGGATTCTGAAGAATCCTCAGGCACATTGCTTTGTATTGATGGTTATTCATCATCACAACATTGCCCCCCTTGTCTGAGGGTTTTATCGTCAGCTGGTGTTGGTCAGTGAGTACTTTGAGCGTATTGCGTTCATCCTATGATAGATTATCCCTACAACGCTGCCTTTTAAGGTTAAAGTCCCTTTTCTTTTGGGGGGAACCTATTTGTATACAAGTATACCTTTGGGATGAGGTTGCCACCACATTTTTTCCTACAGACTGTATGGTACACTTTCAGCTTGAAATGGTAGAACCACAGGGAAAAGGGAAGGAAGGGGTGGGAAGGAAACGGGAAGGACAGAGGAGAAAGGGGGACAGGGAAGAAACGAAAAGGGGAGTGAAGGGGGAAAAAGAAAGGAGAGGAGAAAGGGAGGAGGAAGGTAGGGGAAGGATAGAGGAAGGGAAGGAGAAAAAGGAGTGAGAGGGGAAGGGGGCGAGAGAGGGGGGAGGGGAAAGGGAGGTGGAGAAAAAAGGAGGGAATAGGGAAAGGGGGAGAGAAAAAGAGGGAAAAGAAGGGGGGAAGAACCAGAGGGGTAGAAACTCACAGAGAAGAAACAAAGGTATAAACATCGGGAAGGAACAGAAGGAATCGGTGGAAGAGGGAAAGTGCCAGGGGTCCCCAGGATTCTCCGATGTGTGCAATAAGGTAATAAGGATAAAGTACAAAGGAACAAACCTGTAATGGCAAATTAATGAATATAACAAAGATCCCGGGATAATGCACAGCACCCACGCTGTACTCTACAGAGCGTAGAGACCGCGATCATGAGTTGCCACCAATCTAAAAGTACATGTAAAGTAAATGGTACAAACAGGGCAGATAATAAATTGATTGATAGTGATATACATGGTAAGGCGACGGCTGCAAGCCGTGGCCGTCATCGATCATAAGTATGGGGGGCTTCAACTCACCATGACCGCCTGTAGTGTACATATATCCCGGGAGCCGCTCCAAGCACAAATCAGCAGGGGCATCCTGCTTATATACCCAACCCACGTGGCTCATGTCGCGGCCGTCGGCCGCACATGACGTCCCTGGGTCTAGCAGTCCATACCGAACATGCGTGTGAGGTCATCACGCACGTCGGTACACACAGAGATGGGGCCAAAGGGCATATCACCCAAGCCTCATTCTGAGTAAAAGCAGAGGGAATCTGTCGAGGCAGATACTACCGCTGCTTCAGGACTGCTACAACTCTGCCGATTGGAACAAGACCAGTGCAAGCGCCATCTAGTGGAGACAAGAGAAAATGGACAATCGTTCACTTGTACAGCAAATACATAGCAAATTAAACTATAAAATGCTTCAGAGATATTAAAAGTAAACCGATTGTACCTACTAGTGTCATAATACTATAGAGGAAAATGTAACTAATAGCAAGGGAATAAATAACAATTCCACAAAGTAGCTCCCAGGCCAACCCCAGGAAGGAAATCAAAAGCAGCATGGAACAGGATTCAGTGCTTGGCATAATGGGCAGATAAATCACGTCGAGCATCAGAGGGGGGACAAGGGGAGGATAAATGGGTGGGATGGGGGAGAGAAAAGGGGAGGAAAAACAGGAGAATGGGAAAGATATAGCAACAGTAGTATATGGTCCAAAAGCCATGGACCAAAACCATCAGGTCCAGGGCTGATCCAGAGAAAGTGTGACGCCATTACAGGGAGGACCTATATGAGTTGACCTCATTGAGGCCCGGAGGGGTAGTGGCATTAAGCCGCTTGATCCATAAGACCTCCCGTTGCAATAAAACCTTATCACGGTCCCCCCTTCTTGGTTTGGGCTGTACTATTTCCAATACAAGGAACTGCACAGCGTATGGGCAGTATCTATGATAAAGGTCAATATGTCGGCCAATGGTAGTGAGTTTGCCATTCGTGGCATAATAAACATGATCGCCAATACGCTGCTGCAGTTCCCTGATTGTCTTCCCCACATAAAATCCCTGACATTCACATGTCATTAGATAAATCACGCCAGTGGTGTGGTAGTTGGCCGAGGAGCCCGGAGAAAAGTACTCTCCATTGGGCAGGACACATGTGGTAGTATCCAGGACCCAAGGACATCTAGGGCAATTCCCGCAGGGAAAAGTGCCTCGCCGACCATGAGGGGCCATCTCAGTCCTGCGGTAATGGCCAGAGGTTAAACAGTCTTTCAACGATTTGGCCCGTCGAAATACCAATTCGGGGGCCGGTTTAACATATTTCCTCAGGGTATGATGTTCAGATAGCAAATGCCAATGTCTGGATAGAATATTTCTTAACTGGCCATGATGGGCCGAATAGGAAGTAATAAGTTTAACAGTTTCAGATTGTCGGGGTTGTGGAGTGGTATAAAGGAGAGAGGTCCTCGTATGGGCAAAAGCCCGGTTAAAGGCCTTCCTTAAATTAGTGCGGGTATAGCCCCTCTGTAACAAACGTTCTCGCAGGAGTCCCGCCTGGGTGAAGAAATCTTCATCCCTGGCGCAGTTCCTTCTGAGACGCAAGTACTGCGCATAGGGGATGCAGCGTATCAGAGGTTTAGGATGTGCACTCGAGGCATGCAGGAGTGTGTTCCCAGACGTAGGCTTGCGGTATAAATTGGTAATCAAATTGCCCTCTGTATCCTTTGTGATCCAGAGGTCCAAAAAAGAGACCCGGGAATCATTGATGGTGTGCGTGCAGAATAGATTGAGGTCATTCAAATTCAATTCATGAATAAATTGAAGCAAGGTATCACAAGGACCGGCCCAAACTATGAACAGGTCATCTATATACCTATACCAAAAAAGAATAAATGGTAGGTAATCAGCAAAAGCCTCGTCTGAAAACACACCCCTCTCCCATCCACCCAGATATAAATTGGCATAAGAAGGGGCACATGAAGTCCCCATAGCAACTCCCTGAATTTGTAAATAATGTTGTCCATCAAATAAAAAGAAATTGCGGGTAAGAATGAACTGTAGGAGCTTAAGGAGAAAATTGTTAAGTGGCCAGGTAGTGTGGTTTTGTGCCATGAGGAAGGATTCGACAGTCGAGACTCCCCGCTCATGGGGGATGCTAGAGTACAGAGCCTCTATATCCAAGGCCACGAGGAGGGAGTCTCGAGGGACCTGAACCCCCTCTAGATGCTTAAGAAGGTCCAATGTGTACCTTATATAAGATGGTAAAGCCGCTACATGTGGCACAAGAAAACTGTCAATAAATTGACTAGCATGGTTAGTAAGCGAACCAACCCTGGACACAATAGGTCTTCTAGGTGGACGGGATACATTTTTGTGGGTCTTGGGTAATGTATAAAATGTCGGGGTACGAGGGTGTTTAACAATTAGGAAGTTCATGGTGTCTTTATCAATCAGGCCCCTCCAGTGGGCGTCAGTACATAACTCGTGAAATTCTTGAATGACTTGTTCAACAAGCATCTGTGGGATAGGTTGATACCAGGCGGGGTTCCCGAGCACGTCATGGCACATGTCCAGGTATTGGCGATGGGTCATGACAACAATGTTGGAAAGGAAGAGAAGAAAAAAGTGCGCCTCTAAGTGCAATAGTTTAGTAAAAAACAGCATTTATTAAAACAAATAAAAACTACTCACAATGGTAGTGTTCTGGGAAGCATTGCAGTAGTGAGCCACTGCTAGCTATGTGGAAGTCCTGAGGGATAAACTCCTGGGATGGGGATGAGGCTGCCTGCTGGTGGTGTTGTGGGAAGGAAGCGTCGGTGGCTCCCGGCGTCTCCTCCTTCTCGCCACTGGTGGAAGATGCGTTCGTGCTGATCCGATCGTTCCGGCAGTCCGTTGGTCTCTCATCCAGTGTACAACAGGAGTGATTGTGATTCGGCGACGCGTTGCGGGGCTCCGCCCCTTCTTCAGGCCGTGTGATTGCCATGATTGAGCTGGGAGAATTTATGGGCAAGACATGGGGGGAGTGTAGTCTGAAGCCACGCCTACTCTTAAGTGAGTTAACCCTATGCAGGTATGAGTTAGGCTGGTAATAGGTGTAGCAAAGTCCTGAATGGAGCGGATGAGCCGCTGGCTAGCACTGGATACAAAAGGTTAACCGAATACTTTTTACATGAACAG
>BLSH010344254.1:320246-345404 GCA_018402905.1 Glandirana rugosa
TCACGACACTCCCTTTCTAATCGTAAGATTATAGTAGAGTAGGACGTAATCTCTGTCATTTTAGAGCAATAATCTATCCCTCACACCAGCAGCAGTAACCTCTCCCTATAGCAGTATGAGATGATTTTAGAACACTAATCTGTCCCTCACAGCAGCAGGAACCTCTCCTTATACCAGTATGAGATGATTTTAGAACACCAATCTGTCCCTCACACCAGCAGCAGGAACCTCTCCCTATAGCAGTATGAAATGATTTTAGAACACTAATCTGTCCCTCACAGCACCAGGACACTGTACCTACCCCAGTATCAGATGGTTTTAGAATGCTAATCTTTCCCCTCACAGCACCATCAGGAACCTGTCTCTAATGCAGGATGAGATGATATTAGAATGCTAATCTTTCCCTCACAGCACTAGGAAACTGTACCTACTCCAGTATCAGATGGTTTTAGAATGCTAATCTTTCCCCTCACAGCAACGCCAGGAACCTGTCTCTAGTGCAGGATGAGATGATATTAGAACGCTAAACTCTCCCTCACAGCGGCGGCAGCATCCTCTCCCTACTCCAGTACAAGACGATGTGACACGCAGCACTACGTGACTCCAGCTCATATAGAGGCTGGGTCACATGATGCACTAGCCAATCGCAGCCATGCCATTAGTAGGCATGGTTGTGATGGCTTCCAAGGGCAAACGAGTGAAACGCTTGTTGATTGGCTGCCCTGCAGCTATTCAACAGGCGCCAAAAATAGTCTGGGTCACATGATGCACTGGCCAATCACAGCCATGCCATTAGTAGGCATGGTTGTGATGGCTTCTAAGGGCAAACGAGGAAAACACTTGTTGATTGGCTGCCCTGCAGCTATTGAAAAGGCGCGAAAAACACCCGAATACCAAACCCAAACCCAGACTTTTTCTCAAATGTCCGGGTTCGGGACATGGACTCCCCAATGTCCGGTACGAACCCGAACTTTACAGTCCGGGTTCGCTCAACTCTATTGGAGACAATAAATGGAATGATGGTACTATCAGTATTGAGGAAAAATATATAGTTCCAAATACTGCAGAATTTTTCAATACAGTTCTTTGTGGATGGCTGTATCCATGCTCGTATGGTGCAGTTCACTCCTGCTCCCCTCAGATACCCCACTTACCAGATTGTGTCACCCCTGCAGGGGTAAAACGCATGGACGCCAATCTTTGTAGGGTTTGAGATGTTTGCTGAACACACTCACACCGTACTGTTAGTATCCTTAGTGGTTGTCCATATTAGAGATAAAACAAAAGAGGATGGATAGTGTAATTCCGTAAAAGGAAAGTCTTTTATCCAGTGCTCACATACCTGAACGTCCAGTAAAAATATCCAGTAAAAACATCCAAGTTAGTTCCGCCGGCACTGCCGTCTAGTGGATGAGCTCCTATGCCTAGCACGCTTCCTGGTTGGAGTAAGGAATTACTCCATCTCTTTACAAATCACAAAGAATACAAAGATAAAAATAAAGAACTGCAAGAATTCATAAAAAAATATGATGTTAAAATACAAGCAAAAAAACTGAAGAAATTCAAAAGGGATGTTTTAGACTATACGAATAGGAAAGTTTACAAATGGCAAATGGTTATAGAAGAACAATTGAATTGGATGAGATCTCATCAGATGAAGACCAGGAGGATGAAGTACTGGCACCCAGAACACCAGATATAAGGTTACCCCAAGCCCCTAGGCATCCTTCCCTGATGAGGAATCAGCGGACTGGATCAGAAAAAAGACAGAGACATAATGTAAACAGGTACCCTAATACCACAGGAAGAACAGCAGCCACTCCCAGATTTAATATAGGTATTCCCCTCTGAGGAATAGTGGAACTGCACTATACCACCACCAAGAAAGATACCAAGAGAACAGAGATGGCATTTTTTTTTCAAGGGAGATGGAGAGACAGACCACCCAGCAGAAGGAACCACTATGGTCCACCCAGAACAACAGGTTGGACAGAATATCAACCATATTGGAAATATCCACCAAGATGGAGGGGACCACCCAGGGTTGTAAGAGAGGACCAAGGACCCAGATGGTATCAAGAACCCTCCTACCAACAGACACCTTGAAGGGGACATGGCAGGGAGATTGCCTGAGAGACACAGGCAACACACATGCAAGGATATATGGAAAGAGAAAACAGACAAGAGGTAAACAGAGAGGGAAGAAGAAAAAGAAGAAGAGAGTATTAGGAACTGGCATATACAACCTTAGTGATACTACATTCACGAATGAAGGATTAAAAATAGTGGACTTAGGCCTCAAGTTTTCCCCTGAGAAAGAATTAGATGAATTTGAAGTTTATATAGACCTGCAAAAGTTTATGAGCAAACTTAATCTGAAGAGATTCTATGCCATTCAAGGGGAACCTAAATGAACAGAACCAACAGAATATGTACACACCACATTAACCGGTTCCACACTGCGCGCTGAATATTTACGGCGGCAGTGTGGACGTGTCCCGCGAATCGCCGTAAATAGGCGGCGATCTCGTGCAGGCGCAGCTAGGGGGCGAGCGTGCGCTGCCGGCGGCATGCTCTCGTGCCTGACACACTCCAGTAGATCTCTTATGTCCCCATTGACAGAGCGGGGAACCGCCGTGTTTACATCGGTGGTTCCCTGTTCTTTCACTTTGGCTGCTCATCGCGGCTCGCCGGCGGAGATCGGGTCCGCCTGAGCCGCGATGAGCGGCCAAAGTGAAAGTCTGTCAATGGGGACATAACAGATCTACTGATCCCTGTCACTGGGATCAGTTAGATCTCTCATGCCCATGGTAGCCCAGCCCCCCCACAGTTAGAACACACCCAGGGAACACAGTTAACCCCTAGATCTCCCCCTGCAGGTTAAACCCTTCACTGCCAATGACATTTATACAGTAATCAGTGGACATTTAAATTTCTGATCGCTGAATAAATGTCATTGGTCCCAAAAAAGTGTCAAAAATGTCCGACATGTCCGCTGCAATATCGCAGTACCGCTAAAAATCGCAGATCGCCGCCATTACTAGTAAAAAATAAAAAAAAATAAAAAACCCCAGAAATGAATTCTCATCATCCGTAAACGCGGCAACATTTGCGCAAATCAATCAATAAAAGCCGATTGCAATTTTTTTTTACCAAAAATATGAGGAAGAATATAAATCGGCCAAAACTGATGAAAAAAAATGTTTTTTTATATTTTTTTTTTGGATTTGTATTTTAGCAAAAAGTAAGAAATATTGTTTTTCTTGCAAAATTGTCGCTCTTTCTTTGCTTATAGCGGCGATCAGAAATGACGTAGCGGTGATCAAATACCACCAAAAGAAAGCTCTATTTATGGGGAAAAAAGGACGCAAATTTATTTTGGGTACAACGTTGCATGACCGCGCAATTGTCAGTTAAAGTGACGCAGTGCCGAATCGCAAAAAGTGTTCTGGTCCTAACCTGGGAAATCCTTCCAGGGGTGAAGTGGTTAAGAAACAATTCAGTGTTCAATCCCAAAACACCAGGAGGGGAATGCCTAACAGCTTTCAAGAAAATAGTAGAGAATGATCTCAGAAAAGTGGTAAAGGATAAAAAGAAAGGTAGAAACATATGGAAAACAATTAAAGAAATAGATAAAAAGTATAACGTGGTTATAAGATCAGCAGACAAGGGGGGAGGACTGGTCATATTGAATAAAAAAGATTACCAGGAAGAAATGGAAAACTTACTCAAAGTGGAGAACGCCTATAAGAAATTAAACACCAACCCCAAAAAAAGTATGAGAAAAAGCTAAAGGCCTGGGTGAAAGCTGGGAAAGACAAAGGAATCCTGAACAAAAAAGAGGCAAAATATCTCATTTCAGAATCCAGCCGAACACCAATAATATTATGTACCCAAAATCCATAAAAGAATGAATAAACCTCATGGAAGACCCATTGTGAATAGGATAGAGTCATTATTTTCAAGAATTGGCGAATACTTGGATCAGTTCTTAAAACCCTTAGTCAAGAAAAGACAATGACACCTCAGGGACAGTATGCAATTGATTAATTAAATAGAAGATCTGACAGACCTAGACAATTGCATACTTGCCACCGTTGATGTCAATGCCCTATACCCACTTCCCGACCGCCGTATGCAAAATGACGGCCGGGAAGTGGCTTAGTTATCCTGACTGGACGTCATATGACGTCCTCAGGATAACAAGCCGCCGCGCGCAATACCGATCTCGGTAAATCGCTTCGATCCGAAGCACTTTACCATGTGACCAGCCGTGACCAATCACGGCTGGTCACAGTGTAACACAGGAAAGCCGTTTATCAGCTTTCCTGTACTCAGGTCTGCAGACCTGAGGAGTGGAGAGCCGATCGGCTGCATCCCTGACAGGGAGGGTTTGTGCTGATGATTTATCAGCACAGCCCTCCCTCGGATCGCCACCCTAGACCACCAGGGAGCCTGCCCAGGGACCACCAGGGATGTGTCCACCCAGGACCACCAGGGAGCCGACCAGGGACCACCAGGGAGCCGATCTGGACCACCAGGGAGACCCCCCTAGACCACCAGGTAAGTGACATAGTGCCCAGTGTGGATGGCACTCAGTGCCACCTTCAGATGCCACCCTAGACCACAGGGGATGAACCCCTATCAGTGTATATGCCCACCAGTGCCCCTATCAGTGCCCACCAGTGCCCCTATCAATGCATACCAGTGCCGCATATCAGTGCCCACCATTGCCGCCTACCAGTGCCCACCTATCAGTGCCCATCAGTGCCACCTATCAGTGCCCAGTGCCGCCTATGAGTGCCAATCAGTGCTGTCTATGAGTGCCCATCAGTGCCGCTCAGCAGTGTCTGTCAGTGCTGCATATCAGTGCCCATCAGTGCTGTATATTAGTGCCACCTCTCAGTACCCGTCAGTGCTGCTTATCAGTGCCGCCTAACAGTGCTCATCATCGCTGCATATAAGTGCCTCATCATCAGTGCCACCTCATCAGTGCCACCTCATCAGTGCCAATCAGTACTGCCACATCAGTGCCCGTCAGTGTGGACTCATCAGTGCTCACCAGTGATGGAGAAAATTTACTTATTTACAAAGTTTTGTGACAAAAATAGAGAATTTTTTTTTTTTTTTCAAAATTTTCGGTCTTTTTTTATTTGTAGCGCAAAAAATAAAAACCGCAGGGGTGATCAAATACCACCAAAAGAAAGCTCTATTTGTGGGAACAAAATGATAAAAAATCTGTTTGGGTACAGCGTCGCACGACCGCGCAATTGTCATTCAAAGCGCAACAGCACTGAAAATTGGTCTGGTAGTAAAGTGTTCTAAGTGCATAGTATTGAAGTGGATACACAAGCATAGTTCAAAGAGATGGCCTCAAAGGAGTAAAGAAAGCCTTACATGAAAAAACAGATATGAAACTAGAACAAACAGACTTTATATTAGAGGGTATTAAGTTATGCATGGAATCAAATTATTTTTGGTACAATAAAGACTATTATGTTCAAACAAAAGGAGTAGCAATGGGGGGCCGTTATGCACCTAGTGTAGCAAATTTATTTATGGATATGTGGGGAAAAAAGTACATTTATAGTAAAAATTACCCCCAACTCAAATTCTATAGAAGATATATTGATGATGTATTCATTTTGTGGGAGGGCCCTGAAGAATCGCTGCAAACCTTTCTAAAGGACATCAATCATAATCACTTTGGCATATCGTTTACTGGAAAATGTGACAAACAGCAGGTTGACTACTTAGATCTACAGATTACAAAAAAAAAGAAGGGAAATTATATACAAAGACTTTCTTTAAACCCACTGATCGCAATGGGTATATCCCAATCTCCAACTGCCATCATCCATTATGGAAAAATAATATACCAAAAGGGCAGTTAATGAGGCTAAGGAGGAACTGCCAAACAATAGAAGACTATGAGGTACAAGCGGAAGCCATTCTCCAAAAAAATTAAGAAAAGGGATATTAGAGAGAAAATTTGAACAAAACAAAAGAAATGGTGAAACAAATGGGCAGACACACATTACTAAAGAAGGAAAACACTAAGAAATAATCAGTAGGATATGATGTGTCTTTCATTACTGGATTTAATAAACATTATAAAACAATAGAAAAGATCATGAAAAATACTAGCCCATTCTAAAAACAGATAAAGTCCTTAATATAATTCTTCCAAACAAACCAAAGTTTATTTATAAAAAAGCTCCCACATTGAGAAATCACTTGGTTCACAACGTAATAGATCCCCCTTAAAACATCAACCTCTTCGAAGAAATGAAAGGTTTTTATAAATGCCAAAAATGTCTACCCTGTCGAATTAGTAAAAAACAGGCAAGAAAAAAAGAATCTTATAGATCACAAGTATATGGAAGTAAATACCACATTAAAGAATTAATAACATGTGACAGTACCCACGTGACCTATGTGGTGGAATGCCCATGTCACTTACAGTATGTGGGCAGGACGACGAGGCCGCTACATGTAAGAATAAGAGAACATATTAACAATATAAAAAAGCGATATCGAAAACATAGTCTGTCTAGGCACTTTAAAGAGGTACATAAGAAGGACCCAACAGGATTAATATTTTGCGGCATTGACAAGATTAAAGATCACTGGAGAGGATGAAACAAAAAAATGAAAGTTTCATGAACGTTTCACAAAATGGAACACGGTGGATATATAAATTAGGCTCATTATTCCCTGGTGGCTTAAATATAGACATTGACCTGAACTGTTTTATTTCAAACTTTTAATTTCCCCTAATTAGTCTATAGATAATTCATAAACTAACTAGTCCAGCAGTAATATTATTTATCATTCATTTTTCTACCATATTCTAATTACCCTGTATACTGCTTGTATTGATTTTCCCCTGGGGATACCATTAACAATCCCTGGGAATATTAATGGTAGATTGGGAGGTGTTTTTAATATAAGCGATATATGTTGTACTTTTTATTTTAGTATTTTATATCTTTTTAATTTAACAGATATATGTTGTATTTTTTATTGTAGTATTTTATATCTTAGAAATCTAGTGTTATTTTACAGGGTAATATCTCAGTTTTAACACTGAGACAAATCTACCATTACACTGTTTCACCACTGGGGGGTTTCTTTCACTTTGTTTGGCAGATAGGCTAAGCAATATCAGTACTGGTCATGCTGGATTCCAACCACTGGAGGGATCTCCCTCCTGGATTGATGCAATGATAATCTAATATATGGTTTAACCACTTCCACATTAAACTCACTATAGGGTGATGTATATTATTCAATATCTTATTCAATATCACATTTGCAAACTTAAATGATCGTAATTTTTCCCCGCTACCTAAAACAGTTTGATCGGCTAAAGTCCGTCTCCGTGATAGGGTATATATAGCGTGAGTTTCATGAGAATGGCACCGCTTCAGAAGACATCTACGATGAAACGCGTAAGTCAGAACCATTCTCGCGCAAACACGTCACTTCCGGTTAGAGCGGCCTGGCAGGTGGAACGTACGCTATTCCAACCAGGAAGGGTGCTGGGCATAGGAGCTCACCCACTAGACTGCAGTGCCGGCGGAACTAACTTGGATGTTTTTACTAGATGTTTTTACTGGACGTTCTTGTATGTGAGCACTAAATAAAAGACATTCCTTTTACAGAAAAAAAAGGGAACGTACGCTACTCCAACCAGCAAGCGTGCTGGGCATAGGAGCTCCTCCACTAGACGGCAGTGCCGGCAGAACTGACTTGGATGTTTTTTTTGGATGTTTTTACTGGATGTTCTTGTATGTGAGCACTAAATAAAATACTTTCCTTTTACAGAATTACACTATCCATCCTCTTTTGTTTCATCCCTAATATGGACAACCACTAACAGTATGGTGGTGAGGGAGTTCAGCAAACATCTCAAACTCTACAAAGATTGGCGCCCATGCGTTTTACCCCTGCAGGGGTGACACAATCTGGTAAGTGGATTTCTGCAATATTAAGAACTATTAAGAACTATATACGTATCCTCAGGACTGTTAATACCATCATTCCATTTATTGTCTCCAAGTGAAGTACAGTATTAAGGATCACGTTTGCACAGAGCACTTTGTGAATTTATTTATTTATTGATGTATTTATATGCACTGGTTTATGTATGCTGTTATGGGACATTTCTGATTGTGACTCTAAAAATAAAAGTTAGTTTTGCAGTTGCAGGAACAGATCCACAGGACCTAATCTCTGTGTTTAAAATGTCCTTTCTGACAAAATTTATTATTACATGATATTTTATACATAGATAAGAAAGGGGTGGTGTGAGATGTTATTAAAAACTAACAAATAGAAATATATTATTAAAAGATAGCGAATAGAACAATTGCAAAAGTAAAATATAGAGAGGGGAGGGGGGAGTAGAGACAGAGAGAGAGCTTCTAGCGGGAATTGTATCTGTGTGATAAGTGAAGGCGACAGAACACATTACAACAGCATGAACAAAATGGAGTCTCTTGTGCTTAAATAAACAATACAGTGAAAGTCCATGTCATTTCCCTCCTTTTGTTTATTTGACACCATTCTTCTCTGCGTTACATTCAGCCAATTGTCGGTAGCTCCTGCTACGTTGGTGCAGAGAGATGGCGTCCTGTTCAGCTCTCTCCTAGTTTTCTCAGAATAATGGGTTCATCAGGGCTGGTGGACCATCTGTTGGTACAGTGGGTGATCACACAGAGGCACAGCCTGACGAGGAAGTAAATAACAAGTATGAGAAACAGGAACATCACAATGTAAACACCTAATTTCTGTAACCATGCTGCTATGCCATATAAAAAAAATCACCAAAACCTCCTAATCCCTTAAAGGGGTTCCATCTATCTTTAGCAATATCTCTGACCTCATTCTGTAGTTCTCTTATCTTAGCAAGATGCCCTTTAATAATGTCCTCATTATCAGAAATGTATATACAACAGTCAGTGCGAATAACCTTACACATCCCACCTAGAGCTGCAGTGAGATAATTTAGCGTTAATCTGTGCTCTAATACTACTTTTTTAAGCTGAACCATTTCTTCACTTAATAAACCTATATCAGTGGTAGTAAGGTTAATAATCTCAACTACAATTCTCATAGACAACAAGAAAAAAGAAATTATTTTTATTTCAAAGGATATCATCACTTCAGGATTTTCTTGCAATGACTGGCGTGAATCCAGGTGGGCTTTCCTTCCAACTTGGCAGCAGAACCGGTTGTCAAAAGTACCAAAAATGTGGTCCGTCAAATTTTGGTTCTAGTGGCTTTCTGATGTGTCGCTTGACCACCACCCAGTCATCTGGTTGGATTCTGTGAATACCTGGAACAGAATCTGGGTCGGGGATAGAGTTGTAAACACCTTTATGTACTTTACTCAATGTTCTTTGCAAAATCTGAACATATTCTAACAGACTAGAGTGGGAAGCCTGCAGCGGTTGAGGAAAATATAGCCCTGTTTTGGGTGGCCCTCCAAATAAAATCTCATAGGGGGACAGCCCATGTGGTTGTTTATGGGTAGTTCATACAGAATATCGGGCTATTGGCAAACCATCCTTTTCCTGTATCTGCTTTAATTTTTGCACATCTGTTTTTCAAAATTCCGTTAAATCTCTCAAATTTACCACTGCTTTGTGGGTGATAAGGTGTATGGAAAGCTTGCTGTATGTTAAGTGCTTCTATTACCTCTTTGATCACTTCCCCAGTAAAATGGGTTCCTCTGTCACTCTCAATAGTTTCAGGAACTCCATATCTACAAACTTAAATAAATGAGATGTGTTACTTTCACGCTCACTATATATGGTTGAAAACGATAAAAGTAAATATGTGTGTTGTGATAGCAGCTTTTGCGGGAATAGTTATTCGTACTATATTGACAAGATGATAGGTAAAGTGCTCAGCACTTATCACAAGTCAGTGAATAAACTAACTTCAAACAAATGTGTCATCTAACAAACTCCATTAATAATAATCACTGCAAGTATTTTTATCCGTATATAAAATAATAACAGATATTTGTGCTCAAACTCTGTGAAAAAAATATTATATAAGGTCTGTGTGTCTCAAGGCTGGGCACAATTTTAGTAATTAATAGCCGTGTATGTGTTCAAAATAATACATTGATCCAACGTGTCTCAAGGCTGGACACAACTTTTCCACAACATTAATCCAACAAACAAAATAATAAACAATGTGTCCAATAATGTGCATATGGAACAAAATGTCTCATAAATTCTTCAATATTATATCAGTGCCTTCTTGAATCTAGTATCCTTCCACCAATAACCAGTGATGATTTGTGATGTTCACAGGTAAAAGTTGTGACTGTAAATACACTCTGTGCCTGTTTTTGTGCCCTAGCCTCTCACCTGAGTGTGCTAGGCCCTTAGCACATAAAGGTTTCTTTTCTGGGATGATGTAATGACAATATGCCTGCACCAGAGGTCTCTCTGTGCTCCTACAAAAGGGACACGCTGACCTTCATATGCTGAGAACGGAATTGGAAGCACAGGCTTGGAGGAACTAAGCACATCATAGGAGGAAAGAGGGCTCCACTAGGAGCACAGAGAGACCTCTGGTGGAGGAATATTGTCATTACATCATCCCAGCAAAGAAACCTTTATGTGCTAAGGTCCTAGCACACTCAGGTGAGAGGCTAGGGCACAAAAACGGGCACAGAGTGGATTTACAGTCACAACTTTTACCTGTGAACATCACAAATAATCACTGGTTATTGGTGGAAGGATACGAGATTCAAGAAGGCACTGATATAAATTTGAAGAATTTATGACACCTTTTGTTCCATATGGACATTATTGGACACGTTGTTTATTATTTTGTTTGTTGGATTAATGTTGTGGAAAAGTTGTGTCCAGCCTTGAGACACATTGGATCAATGTATTATTTTGAACACATACACGATTATTAATTACTAAAATTGTGTCCAGCCTTGAGACACACTGACCTTATATAATATTTTTTTCACAGAGTTTGAGCACAAATATCTGTTATTATTTTATGCACGGTTAAAAATACTTGCAGTGATTATTATTAATGGAGTTTGTTAGATGACACATTTGTGTGAAGTTAGTTTATAGACTGACTTGTGATAAGCGCTGAGCACTTTACCTATCATATCTACAAACTATTTCATTCAAAATTTTCTTTGCTGTTGTTTTTGCATTTGCTTTGGCTATCGGCCAGCATTCAGGCCAGCTTGAAAACATGTATCTGAATATAGTCTATTTGAATTCTTTGAAAAGGGAAATCTGGCTTAGGAGAATGCTTTTGGGGAACATGGACAGGCCTCCCTGCATTGTACAGAGCACAAGTGAGACATGAAACACAAAACCTGGCTGCAAATGCACTAAATCCAGGTGCTACCCAATAGCAGTCAGTAAGTGCTACCATTGCGCCCTTAGGAAGATGACTGACGCCATGTGCCAGTTGTGCTAAAACTGGGTAAAAACTCCTGGGTAGACAACACCTGTTGTCAGCGCTCAATAGACCCTGCTGATTTTGGGTAGCATTACATTTAATCCACTTATCCTTCTCTTCATCAGGGGCCAGGTTCTGCAACTGAATAAAACTTTCTATATCCCACTGTGCTTGATGAGGGGTATCTGTCCCCGCTACCTGAGCGACCCCTACAGTGGGTGTGACTCCATATGACATAAGGTCCACCAAAGCATTTCCTCTGGCTGTCGTGCCATTTCCCCTTGCATGTCCTTTTAACTTCAAGATAGCAACTTCTGCTGGTTTCTGAAAGGTCTCAAACAGCCACTCTATGAGTTTTGCATGTCTCACTGGCTTCCCTGCACTCTATTCCATTAATTGTTAAATATCTGGAAAGCACAGAACTTTCTGACAAGTTCCGTGCTTTCCAGATATTTAACAATTAATGGAATAGAGTTTTCTTGGCAGTAAATCCACCACATGGTGGAACTGTGGTGGTAAAAAATATAGGTGCATGCCACATCCTGTGTTGAAGCTTTAGACAGAGATAATTGATTATGAAAAAATGGACTTTGTAGGCATGCTAGATAAAAAGTGTTGTAAACTTTATTTGTTGCAAAAAGTGGCATCCATGTGCCCAAAGGAGACAAATAACATCTAAAATTGTTATTTTAAAAATATGTGTATCCCAAAAATCATATATATTATCAAAGGACCTGAGTTAGATCCAAACACATGGGATTCCCAAGGGTTACCGACCAGTAGGGTCGAATCCCAAGGGGATCAACCAAAAAGTAATCCACAAATTTTCTGGGATATATGTCCAACCGCAACCCAATACCTCAGTACATCAATATACATGTATATAACTGATGAACAATGATATAAACATTCAGTTAATTTTGGTTACGCTGGTGCGCACTGGCTTAGCCGGGTTGATGGCGTCACACGCCACTGTCCGGCGGCGTGTTCGGATAGACGCCATCAATTGGGACCTATGTGTGCTCTATTTAAGACGGGCGTGCTGCAGCTGTGACACTGTTAGATGTTATTTGTCTCCTTTGGGCACATGGATGCCACTTTTTGCAACAAATAAAGTTTACAACACTTTTTATCTAGCATGCCTACAAAGTCCATTTTTTCATAATCAATTATCTATGTCTAAAGTGCTTTCCAGATAGGCCCATAATTGTGCGCTATTTCAAATGCATATCTGCTGCCAGTGTAAACATTTCCCCTTTGATTCTCTAGGAGTTGACATGCTTTGACTACAGCACACAACTCAGCTTCCTGTGCTGACATCTGGGGTGTCAATGCTTCTTGATGTAAAATAGTGTCTGTAGTGGTTACAGCAAACCCTATGTGTGGCTGACCATCATCAGTGTAAAATCAGGAGCCATCTACGAATAGGCGTGTGTGTCACAATCTGATAAAGGCTCATCTTTTGCTGGGGTGCAGAGGCCCTTTCTACCTCTATCAGAGCCATACAATCATGAGAAAAACTCTCAGGTTCTGCATCAGTAGCATTTGTTGAATCTTCCTCATCAGTTATAGGAAGAAGAGTAGCCGGATTTAAAGTAACACATTGTTTGATTGTTAAATTTGATGGAGCAAAAAGAGTAGACTGGCACTTGTCAAATCTACTGGCAGACACATGTCTGGTATTTACTTGATTCATGATTTCTTGTACTGCATGTGGCACATACAGGGTCAGAGCAGAATCTACTACAAGCTCAGTTACTTTGTCTAGCAGCAAAATGCAGGCTACTATGGCTCGCATACAACTGGGGGAGCCTTTGATGACAGGGTCTAATGAGGCTGATACATACATCACAGGCCTCTGTTTGTCTCCATGTAGCTGGTGAGTATACCTGCAGCAAATCCATTGACTTCATGGCAAAACAATGAGAAGCTCTTATTATAGTCAGGAAGTCCAATGGCGGGAGCTTCAGACAAAATTTTAATAAGCTCCTTCATCTGCAATTCATTGTCCCATGTGAGTTTGAAAGGATTTGTAGTGGTAGCCTCATATAGAGGGGCCATATGTTCTGATGCATTTGGAATCCAGTCCCTACAATATCCCACTAACCCCAGGAAGGCACGTAGTTGCCGTACATTTCTTGGCTTTTCAAATTTTTGTAGAGTTTTAACTCAATCTGGGGTTAGGTGACGGATTCCATGTGAAATGCAGTGACCCAGGAAGATCACTTTCTCTTGGCAGTATTGTAGATTCTCTTTGCTAACTTTGTTGTTACTGTTATAGAGAAACATGAGAAGGCTTGCTGTTTCTCTGCTACAAATGTCTTTTGTATCAGAACAAATAAGCAAATCGTCTATTTACTGAAGCAAAACTGTGTTTGGGTGTGAGGGGGACCAGTGGTCCAATACTTGTTTTAACGCAGTATTATATTCAGAAGGGCTACTCACACAGCCTTGGGGCAATCTTGTCCATGCTAACTTTTATTTTTAGAGTCACAACCAGAAATGTCCCATAACAGTTTAAGTGGCTTGGACTCAACCAAATCAGTAGAGGTCCCGGTTAGGCCAACACCAGAGATAACATTTTCAGATAATAATCCTGGAGGTAAGTCCTCTATATTAAACATGCTTCGGCTTGCACCAGTATCCATTAAACAGGTTAATTCTGTTTCTCTTCCAGGATAAGGGAGTTCTTGTAAAAACTTTAACTCTGGCCTCGGGACCATTGTCTCCCCTATTTAACATGATTGACACTGGCATGCCATTTTCCTATGCCTGATCCACTGCTTTTGGCAAAGAACTGGGATCAGCATAAGGTGCCTCTAAGCTCCTTTCCAGTCTACGGTCAGGAAGATGGCAGAATTTGGCTGTGTGTCCTTCCCCATTACAATTGTAGCATATGATTGGTCCCCGATTGCCATGATTTTTGAAATTGCCTTTGCCTCTTCCTCTTCCTTTTCCCCTCTGCTTCCCCATGTACATAACTTTGGGTTTGCTGTCTTTCTGGTTAATCCTGTTCTTTATGGATAACAGGATAGGCAGGAGGTCTTAAATAGACATATTGCCTGCATAGACCTTGCTGTGAACACCTTTTCTTTCAACTGGGTTATTAAACCATCAAGAAACCTTTGTTTCACCAGTTGTGTAGATGTCCTTGCACTGTCTCCCTTCTTTTCTTCGTCTATTCCTGCTTCCTCCATA
Organism: Glandirana rugosa; assembly: GCA_018402905.1. NCBI lineage: Eukaryota > Metazoa > Chordata > Amphibia > Anura > Ranidae > Glandirana > Glandirana rugosa. Next base: position 334,902 of record BLSH010344254.1, read on the forward strand.
TCACTTAACCGCCTCCAATAAGCCCCTGCAGCTTTCTCATTCCCTTGCTTAGCATTCATGAATTCAGCATGTCTGGTTTGTCCATATATTAGGGGCAATTTTTCCTTCACTTTTTTACAAACCTTCCTTCCTCTAGCCATTTTATCAAGCTTTGTGACATCTACTTCACATTCTTTAGGTATATAGCCTGGCATGTTGCTTCCCACTGCTTTAATAAGAAGCTGATGAATGTCAGTAGCAGAAGCCTCGTATGCTTCCTGTGCAGCACTACGTTTGTTTGCAAACCCAATTGGATTCTTTATAGGATCTCCCAGTCCCTCTAATATGGCTCTCATTTCTTGGGGACTAAAAGGTACATGCCATTTAACCTGGGACTTACTGTCAACAGCATTACCTTCAAAAACTAATTGGGTTCTGACAGGATAAACTGTAACAGATTTCTCACTGACAGGGGCAGGAGGGGCGGACTCTCCCTTCCTTCCCTCTTCATCTTGCTGCCACAACTTGGAAATTATGGTTTGCCCCAGCAGCTCAGACTCTATCTCTCTTTCTCTGGCCAAAGCCTTAAGTTCAGAGAGATCTAATTTTGCATATGTGTCTTTTGATTTATGCCAATCATCTGTTTCTAAGATACAAGCCAAATCCCTCTTTGTAGGTTGATATGGGGCTGTTAAACCTCTGCTCGCTACTATATGGCCAAGGTCATCTTTTGTGTGTTTCATGTAATCTGATTCTTGTGCTTTTGTTGATGGATCGCTTAAGGCCAAACTGGCAGCCACATAAGGTGGGGGGTCCTCCTCTACAGAGTCTTCTGGCCAAACCTAGTAAATTTGGGCAGTACCCTTATTAAACATCTCCATCAAGCCAGTTTCATTTGCTAATTTTAACTTCTGTCTCCCATGTGCAAGCTATTCTCCACATTCCTTCACTGCACAGTAGTGGGCCATAATCGTGCAGAAAAGTTTGCCATACTTGTAAATCAAAAACCCCTTGAGATTTTAAAGGTTTAGCTGTTCCTTTTGTCCATTCTACCCATTTATCTAGGGGCTCAGTATAGGCAGAACCGTACCTTCGGTTCATATTTTCTAGCGCTCATCTTGCGCTGGGCATTTTCTGAGGGTCTCTCACCCTTATCTCCCTTATTTAAATGAATGCCCATAATGACTGGCCAGTCTTTTCTCTACTTTTCTACGTTTCTATACCCTCTTGCCTCTAAAACAAATAGTACAGCAAATCTGCAGATTTACAAAAATAGTCTCCACTTATCTACGTGGATAGAAGGGGTTTATGACAATAGACAAAACACTCACTAAGAGACTTTCCTCGTCTCTTCTCTTCTCTGTGGGTTTTATCTGTCCCTACCATGCGCCTCTGACCCAGGCCGCCCACAAGGAGTCAACGCTGGGAACTGCAGAGGTTTATCCCTATCCACACACAGTCCAACCCATGAAGGGGGACACAAACACATTCACACACACACGTTACCCAACCAGAAAGGTCCGAGATTGGTCTGGTTTCCTTGAGAACCGACAGATAGGATACATTGGAAAGGCAGAAAATATAGCAAGCTTAAGGACAGCTTACCTAGCTGGCATTTAGAGGTCTGCGTTCCTGATGATCCCGATCAAGGCGCGGTTCCTTCTGGAGACTCTTCCAACTCCTGATATGACTCACCAAACTGTTATGGGAAATTTCTGGTTGTGACTCTAAAAATAAAAGTCAGTTTTGCAATTGCAGGAACAGGACGCAATCTCTGTGTTTAAAATGTCCGTTCTGACAAAATGTATTATTACATGATATTTTATACATAGATAAGAAAGGGGTGGTGTGAGATGTTATTAAAAACTAACAAATAAAAATATATTATTAAAAGCTAGCAAATATAACAATTGCAAAAGTAAAACACAGAGAGGGGAGGGGGGAGAAGAGACAGAGAGAGAGCTTCTAGCAGATATTGTATCTGTGTGATAAGTGAAGGCCACAGAACACATTACAACAGCGTGAACAAAATGGAGTCTCTTGTGCTTAAATGAACAATACAGTGAAAGTCCACGTCAATGTGGTATAGGAAAATAATACCTACCTACCCCATCACTACTAATGTTAGTTTTCATGTGTGGATATAAACCAGAAAATACTTAATTTGGGTGTTTATATACTACATCACATAAAGCACCTTATATATACAGGTATACATATCTATTAAAATTACAAATTACTATTTATCACAGAACAAATTTGTCTTTTCTGGGTAAATCAAGAAATCTATTTAATACGTCACAGAACACTTACATTATATTAATAGCACTAACAAAAAATTGTATATTGCACTTTACATTTAAGAGGCTGGCAGCGCCCACCCCCTATCAATTCACAATTCCTTCCACTCTTTCCTAACCACCCCGAAGTAGGGCAGACACCTGGTTGGGAGCTTTTGGTTCTCAAACAAGAGTCTCTGTTAAATTTTTGCACTAGTAGACTACCCCCTTCCCCTTCTCCCCCCCCTTCTTTTCCCTCTCTCCTTCTTATCTTCTTTTTTTCTCCTCTTCCTGTTTCCTGCCCCTCACCTAGGGGAGATCTGCAGACAGCGGACGCTCTCCTCTATACCCCATTGATCTGATCCACAGGTTGCTGCCCAAAATGGTTCCCCTGAAGGTCACCTCCCTTAACGTGCGAGGTCTCAATGCCCTCGAGAAATGCTCCCAGCTGCTGGCTAACTTGAAGAAAAGCAGAACCCAAGTTGCGTTTTTACAGGAAACACATTTCCGGGGTGACCATGTCCCAAAATTGACTAATGGGGCCTATCCAATGGCCTACCACAATGTCTCTCCCATCTCCAAGTCCAAGGGGGGCAGCATTCTGGTGAGCAAATCGGTTCCTTGGACTTTTGAGGTGCAGAGGATGGACACGCAGGGCCGCTTTCTCCTCCTAAAGGGGAGGGTATCGGGTGTACAAGTCACCTTCGCAAATGTCTGTTTCCCGAATGTAGATCACCCCAATTTCTAATGAAGCTCCTACCGGAGCTTTTGGAGTTTGGGGAGGGCCTTCTTATCTTTGGGGACGACCTCAACTTTGCCATCGACCCACTCCTAGACTTCTCCCGTGGAGCCTCCCGTATTCTCGGTTGAAACAGATGAAGGCAGATTTATAAACTCTGCATCTGGTAGACCCCTGGCGGTTGCTTCACCCGCAGACGCGGGACTATTCCTTTTTCTCCCCAGTCCACCACACTTACTCGCAGCTGGACTACCTTTTCATCCCACATAAAGATCTGTTCAGAGTAGTGTCCACTGTCATTGATTTCATCTCCCTCTCTGACCACTTGACACTCCAGTTGAGTCTGATGGCTCAGACCCCTCCATCTGGAGGCTAAATAAAGCCTTGCTTCAATCGGAGGAGATTCGCTCGGAGCTTCTGGTTACCATTTGTGATTATTTCTCCACAAATGAGTTATCAATCCAATGATGGTGTGGGAGGCTCATAAAACTGTGGTCCGGGGAGTGCTTATTAAAATAGGGGCGCGTCTTAAAAGTGAGAGGGCCCGCCAAATGGAAGAACTTTTTGCCCAGATGCGGAGACTGGAATGCTCGTACAAAGCCACCCTGGCACGCTCCACCTACCAGGAGCTCTTTAAGACTCGTGAGGAACTCCACTCACTCTTGTTTCATAAAATAAAGCAGAAGTTGGCATGGGCCCATCGTTCAATGTTTGAATTTTCGAACACACCCGGCACGCTACTAGCGCGGCACTGCGTGGCCCCCGAACAAAAACTTACATCTCCAATATACTCACCTCGGCGGGGCAGAAGTTGTCCGCTTCTTCTGACATGGTGGCGGAGTTCAAGTCCTTCTATGAGGGGGCGTTACAATATTGGTGAGACCCCCTCCCCAACCATTGCCTCGGGCAGCAAACCTACCCTGCAGTCTTACATAGCCTCATCTGGTATGCCATCCCTACCCCTCTCGGTGCAGGAGGAATTAGAAGAACCAATCATGATTGAGGAACTGGGAGTTGCTCTAGCACACTTGAAACCGAAAAAGTTCCCTGGCCCAGATGGCCTCACTCCGTCATAGTACAAGACTTTTTTTGAAACGCTGTCATGACCACTGGTCTGTCCCCTGAATTCTATTACTGAAGGGGGCTCCTTCCCAGTTGATACCCTCAGAGCTAATATATCCTTGATCCCCAAAGAGGGGAAGGATCCATCACGATGTGGGAGCTATCGCCTGATTAGAAATTGTTTGCAAAGGTTCTAGCTAACAGGTTACTTCCCCACATTCCGAGTCTCATTTATAGGGATCAGGTGGGTTTCGTGCCGCTGCACGAACTTCGCGACAATACCATCCGAGTGGTAAATTTGATTCATGCTGCCCGATCATCACACTGGCCTGTTCTCTTGTTATCTACGGACGCGGAGAAGGCTTTTGATCGGGTAAATTGGTCCTTTATGTGGGCGACCTTGAAACACATCAGACTTCGATCCTCTATGCTAAATTGGATATTGTCCCTCTACACCCACCCCACGGCCTTGGTTAAGGTGAATAAGACAAGCTGTTTTAAAATCTGCAACGGTACAAGGCAGGGCTGTCCCTTGTCCCTCCTGATCTTCATACTCTCATTAGAACCCTTTCTTTGCACAGTAAGGGCGGACTATACTATAACTGGATACCAAAAACCATTGGTGATACACAAGGTGGCCGCTTTTGCGGATGACTTAATCTTTTTCTTAACAGAACCTCTCACATCACTCCCAAAACATCTCCTCTCCTTACAAGAATTCGGCTCCCTATCCTTCTTTCAAATCAATCTGTCCAAATCCTCGATCCTTAACAGCACAGTGGACAGAGTCACGATTGAGTCATTAACCACAGCGTTCCCGCTCCACTGGGCAACTACTTCCTTTTACTATCTGGGCATTAACATTACATCTGATCCCTCTAACCTATACGCGGCAAATTTTACCTCACTACTTACCCATCTTAAGACAGACCTTCACCACTGGCACTCACTCACGTTATTGTGGTTTGGCCGGTGCAATGCTCTCAAGATGACGATATTGCCCAGGATACTGTATCTAATGCAGGCACTCCCGGTTCGCCTCCCTTCAGTGTTCTTCAAACGCATTAGCTCCCTGTTCCGAGAGTTAATTTGGTCCCACCACAGACCCCGCATCAAACTTCAGCTTCTTCACTTGCCCAAGCATAGGGGGGGATTGGGCCTCCCAGAGGTGATAACCTAATATAGGGCTATGCACCTAACAAGATTGGTGGACTCGCATTGCCATATAGAGTCGAAACACTGGGTGGCGATGGAGCTGGAGGACTCCAGTGGCACTGCCATTAGCTAGCCATGGATAGCCTTGTCCCTACCAAAAGATCTTATTGACCATCCAACCTTGGGTTGCACGCTGTGGGTGGACAGAGACGCCTTCTGACATTTGTCGGTGTCGCCGGCTCCCTCCCTACTGGTGTTGATCCTGGGTATCCAGACTTTATTCCCGGTCTTCAGGGCCTTCACTTCCAGAGATTGGCTGAAAGTGGACGGCTCTACCTCTGTGATTACGTGGGTGCGGACAGGCGACTCTCCCTGCTGGCCGGGGTTTCGGCCACTGATCCCCCATTAGACTTCTGGAGTGGCCTTCAATTACGCACTTTTCTACGAAGATACCTACGAACTCCAGGCATATGCCAACGATTGACGGAGTTGGAAAGCATTTATCGGTGAGAAGAGCCAGTTCACCATAGTTTATCGAAAATTTACGCCTCGTTGATATCCCCGGCAGATGATTTTGTTCCTTTGTACCTAACTAGAGGGGAAACAGATGCAATTTACCGACTCTTAGAAGGAGAAGATTCTTCATTTTGCTCAGAAGTCTTCCATTGCAACTAGAATTCGGGAGACCTTCTACAAAATCTTGACTCACTGGTATAGAGTCCCCACTATTGTGTATCACTTTTCCCCTTAAGTTTCCAGTCTCTGTTGGAGGTGTGGTACTTCGGAGGGTACGATGCTCCATATTTTTTGGGTGTGTCCCAAACTGGGACCATTCTGGCAGGAGGTGGCTCATACCATTAAACAACTGGTGAATGTAGACTTGGAGGTGAACCCTGCGGCCTGTCTGCCCATCTGTCACCGCGACCGATTAAGAAATACAAGTCCTCTTTTACAATCCTTTTGCTGAATGCAGCCAAGGCCTGTATTCCTCTTTGTTGAAGATCGGAGTGCTCTCCCGTGCCGGGGCACTTTTTCATTTGTCTTTACCCCCCTTCCGACCTATCTGCTACTCCCTTTTTTTTTCTTTTTGTTTGTTGGATACCTGCTTATTAGTGGTATTAATCTAGGACTGATACCCTTATCTCCATCCATAACTTCTAGCCACTAACATTCCCTCACTAGTTCCCCCCTGGGTTGCGATGCATCCAGGGGAAAAATTCTTAAAATTTTATTACATAAAACAGAGCGCCATCTAAGCTCTCATGCTAGGGTCCAAGGTCTGATTATTTCAAAAGTCTTTAAGTGATACCTGGTGACATTTTCTGATATGTTTGTTATAAACACGGTAGTAAGATATATCACTGGGTAGTAAAGGGCTGACTCATCAACAAACAAGATTAATGGGTGTCCAATCAGCGCTCTTGATATGCCACTCAATCCAACTAGTAATCTGAATTTTAAAAGATATATGTATATCAGCTGCCGCTATAAATAAACAAACATATAAAACGATATTACAGTATGACAAGTACACTATAATATTAAAGCAGCGCTGATTAGAAGTTCGCACCCAGCCTCGCCAATTTATTCATGAGTGAATGGGAGGATAAAGCCATTTATTCAAAGCGGAATGAGGATTTGGTCTTCTATAAAAGATTTATAGACAATCTTTTCTTTATTTGGAGAGGCACGGAAACATCATTAGTTGATTTGAACATCAATAATAATAATATAAAGCTGGAGTCCCGATGGCGTAAAGAGCAGACTGATTATCTGGACCTCACAGTGATGCTGGAAAGATAACAAACTGACCACCAAGGCCTTTTTTAAGCCAACCGACAGGAATGGTTATTTGGCAATCCAAAGTGGACACCATCCGGTTTGGTTAAAAAATATTCCCAAGGGCCAGGTGATGGGCCAGGTGATGCGAATAAGGAGAAATTGCACGTGTGCACGGGTCATACAACAGGCTGGAAACATCAAGGACCGCTTTGTAGAGAAAGGTTATGACCCAACAAGCCTCGATAAAGTAATGGAAGAAGTGGCAGCCATACCAAGGTAAAGATGTTTGGATAATGTGAATAGAGTAGTTAGTAGTAAACACGAGTGGGCATTTTTTAGTGATTATCACGCACAATATCGAGATATCGAGTCCATTTTTAAGAAGTATTGGCCCATTCTTGCATTGGATAAAAAGCTTAGGGAGGTGATACCTCCACGTCCACTTTTTGTATACAGGAAGGCTCCATCCTTTGCAGATAGGATTGTTAGAAAGATAGTAGATCCACCGGTCAAACCCCAGATGTCTTGGGATAGGAAAGGTTTCTTCGCTTGTCGAAGGTGTATATCCTGTAGACAGGTTTGTATCCAGTTGCGTAATCTCACCCAGTTTACCTCCACCTCTAATGGCAGAGAGTTTCTTATTAGAGATTTAATTACCTGCAGTTTGACGTATGTCATGTATGCTCTGCAATGCCCCTGGGACCTTATTTACATTGGTCGGACTAAAAGAACATGGAGCAAAAGGGTTTCAGAGCATATAACCAACATTATAAATGGTTATAGGGATCACAGTGTGTCACTACATTTTCATCAGCACCATAATCAAGATCCCTCCGGTTTGGGGCATTGAGAAACTAGCTCCAAACTGGAGGGGAGCCAATAAAATTAGAGAAATATCTAAATGTGAGACTAAATGGATTTACTTAGTAGACACACTTAAACCTCGGGGTATGAATGTTGAACTCAACATAAATTGTATATCAGTGATTTGTAGGCTGTGCAGACCCATTGGTCCTTATCATGCTACTCTGGTTTTGGTATGTGACACACTGGAGTTAATTTCTGTACTATTATATGATGGAAAGCTGTTGACAGCTCCCTATCGGATAGTGGGTAGGGGGTAGATAATTTGGGGTGATATTTATGCGGAGTATTGGATGTCATTCCCCGTCTCAACCTTTAATATTAGCACGTATAATTTATGGGGACGTATTATCATTTATTTATTTGACATTATATTTTTTTATATATGTTCATACAATTAATTTTATATGCTCATACACATTAATATTGTCGGGTACGATCGGATTGTGTATGGGACAAATCTCAGTTTATTGTATATGTGATTTTTTTTATATATGTGGTTGATATACGGTATATATGTTTTAGGTGCATGTTCATCAGTTTGCAGATTTTAGTCCTCATACACACGGACGTTTTTTGACGCCGGCGTTTTCTGGCGTTTTTTGCAGCTCTCCATGTTAGTCAATGGCCCCATAAAAACGTCGGCGTTTCTGAGCTGTAGGTGGCGTCGGCGTTAGTGAGCAGAAAGTAGAACCCATGGCCATCGCGTTCTGAGGCTGTAACATTTTGACGTTTTTTGACGCCGACGCCACAATATGCCAAGAAACGCCAACATATGCCACCATATGCCACCTATTATTATACCGGCGTTTTCCGGCGTTTTTTGACGCCGACGTTTTTAGGTTGAAAAATAGCAGAGGGATGATTTTGTTTTAAAAAACGCCTATTGACGCCTATTGACGCCGACGCTCACTAACGCCGAAAAACGTCAATACATAACGCCGAAAAACGTCGCCTTTTTTTCCTTGACGTCGGGCCCGACGTTTTGTTTATTTTTTTATATACGCCCGTGTGTATGAGGCCTTAAAGTTAACCTTAGATCAATAAAGTGATTGTCAGTTGTCTGACTGTGAAGGCCTTTTATCCTTGTTCCCATTTAAATGGATGGGAACAGTGCTATGCCGTTTTGAAAAGTTTTTAAGATCGGCGCATTGTCTAATATAATTGATGGGTTCTGGTTTTATATCCCATCTAAGTGCATGGTGTTCGTGTGCATATGGAGGACGATTCCGAAAAGCTATATCCAGTACAATTAGATTGGTGAGGGATCGTATAATGTGAGAAACACACAGACATCTATGGACATTGACAGCTGACAATTGCTGGGAAACGGTGCCATTGAATACAATGAGCGAACGCCAGTGTGTGACAGTGTATTATGTTAAGGGTTAAGGACCCGGATAGGCCTACCCATATAAGTGACGAGCCTTGCCGTGTGGCCACGCCCTCTGACGAAGTGATGACGAAACGCGTTGGGATGTGACCACACGGCTAGTGTCACAGATGGCAGTACTGAGCCTTCACCCGGGAACGCTGCCGAGGAGGTTATCTCAGGGGCGGTAAGAAGGCACTTTATGAGCCGGAGTTTGCGCTTTATTTGAATATGTTGATGCTGTGTTTTGTTCTATTTGTGTAAGTGCATACCCTGAAGGGGTGCTTTGTATGTTTGGGTTTTATTAAAAGTTTTAAGGATAATGCACTATTCCGAGTCCTATTTGTTCAAGGATACTGGGACTTCTCATTACCATCTGACGATCTGCAGCTGAGCAGTGCGAAGGGAGCATTTAAATAACTGTCCTACATGCTGAATTCTGATTGTCATTTGGTGAGTCTCTCCATATGGGGGGGGAAACCCCGGCTTCTCACGCGGTGTGGTGGAGGTGGTTCACTGAACAACATTGGACATTTAATAGGATGCATTAAGATATCAAGATCCCCTTCTCTCTTATTCTCACATTCACAAACTGTGTGTGTACTGTGAGCTTGCTGTGGACATGATCATTTTTGGACTCACTCTAATCAGCGCTGCTTTAATATTATAGTGTACTTGTCATACTGTAATATCGTTTTATATATCACTGGGTAGGTTGTGATTAGTGTTGAGCGAACCCGGACTGTAACGTTCAGGTCCGTACCGAACTTTTGGGTGTCCGTGGCACGGACCCGGACCGGACATTTCAAAAATCGTTCGGGTTCGGTCCGGGGTTCTGCTATTTTACTCCACGTGTTGAGAAGCTGCAGGGCAGCCAATCAACAAGCGTTTCACTGGTTTGCCCTTAGAAGCCATCACAGCCATGCCTACTAATGGCATGGCTGTGATTGGCCAGTGCATCATGTGACCCAGCCTCTTTATAAGCTGGAGTCACAGTGCTGCAGTCACATGCTCCTTGGGTTAGTGTAGGGAAAGGAAGCTGAAAGCTCGAGGGACAGATTTGAGAAATTTTAAGACCTGATCCTGCATCCTGAGATAGATTACTTTACTACTGCTGTCTGTGCTGTTGCTCTGAGGACAGATAGAAGAAATTAGAGATTTTACATACCACTGCTTTGAGTTGCAGATCAAGCTCTGCATAAAACAACGATCGCTACGATCGTGCTCAACGATCAGATTGCTGGGGGAATTTGAGATTTCAAATACCGCTG
>BLSH010344254.1:350626-362744 GCA_018402905.1 Glandirana rugosa
ACGACCAGGCCGGCTTGAAGCCCTGTTTCAGGCCCAGGCCCAGGCCTGCCTTGGGCTTGCTAGCGTGCCTGTTGCTTGGGGTAACTTTAGTTACCCCTGGGCTTGAAAATCCGTGTTTTTACCGACATTGTTTCAGTACCTTTCGGGATCTCCCGACGTTTTCCTTCATTTTACCCCCATTCCCATCCCGTTCACGGGATGTTTTTTTACCCCTGTCCCTTTATTGAAATTTATAAATTTTTTTTTTATTTTTGTATTTTTTTCGTTTTTACCTCCACTTACACCTAGTAGAAGTTTGACATCCGTGCGATCGTTCGGGTTCCGTCCGGACCCGGACCCGGACTTTGTCCCGAAGTTCGGCCGGACCAGCAGAACCCGAACTTCCAGAGGTTCGCTCAACTCTAGTTGTGATGCTATTGTATTCTGTTGACCCTTCCTGCACTTCACATGTGTGCAACATATGTTTTATGTAATTGAAGTTGGCTGTATTTCTTGAAAGCTTTAAAATTAAGGAATTACAAAAAATCCACAATTTATTAAATAAAATCTGATAGCTGTAAACTCACACTTTCCACATCTTGTTCAGTAGCATTTCATATAAAACTTTCCAAACCGCATAGATATCGCTCCTCTGAGAGGAATTGTTTGCAGCAGTCTAGCCTTGTATTCCCCCTTTAGTTCAGGCCCAAATACTTTTGGCCTCAGGAGATGCAATTTCAATGCAGTGTATGCTGTCCGTAAAGCATGGTACACACTAATAGTTTTTTTTCGTTCAATCCAGTGGGTTTAACAAAAAAGAAACTGTCAGCTCCAGTCACAGCCGCTGTACTAACTGTCCAATGTTAGTACAGCGATCTTCCTTGCTGAGCTGTTGTGCTCTGACAGGGGGGCGGCCCCCTGCCAGAACACTCTATCTATCAACCCATTAATTTTAAATGGTCTGCCAACACACCACAAGGGACCTTTTATCATTATTATTATTATTATTATTATCATTATTATGATACTGGCTTATGTAGCACCAACAGCTGGTTTAGCACTTTACAATATAAAAGTAGACAGTACAGTTACAATAAAATATAACACAAAAGGGCTAGGACGGTCCTGCGTGTGAGAGTTCAATCCAAAAGGGAAAGGAGGAGGGGGGATAAGAGGTACAAGAGATAATGACTCTTTGGGGATGAGTTGATGAAGAAATAAAAGTGCTGTTGTTGGGTAGAGCTGGGTATGGGCGTCCGCAGGTAGGGGGGGCAGATCCCCCCCCTGGAATCTGCAAGGGTCCGTCGCAGCCTCCGTGGCCACCGCAGACTTTGTTCTGACTCTGACTGCTGAGTCAGTGGCTGCTGATGCTCTCTGATCCGCCACTCGGACGCTTGGCCAGTCTAGCCTCCAGTGAGTCACCACGTAACAGTGCAGTGCAGAGCAGACTGATACTGTGTGTGATGTGAGAATATATCCGGCTGGAGCCTCCCACTCAAGTTCAATGAGGAGTGAGGGCTGGAGTGAGAACGGAGGACTGGAAGAGGAGGTCCGACCATCAGAGGAAGGAAGGAAAAAAGATTTCACCTACAAATACGGAAAGGTTTCTTCACAGTAAGAGCTGTGAAAATGTGGAATAGACTCCCTCCAGAGGTGGTTTTGGTCAGCGCGGTTGATTGCTTTAAAAAAGGCCCGGATTCTTTCCTTAATGTAAATAAAATAACTGGGTACTAACATTTTTAGGTAAAGTTGATCCAGGGTGAATACGATTGCCTCTCGGGGAATCAGGAAGGAATTTTTTCCCGTTATAGCAAATTGGATCATGCTTTGCTGGGGTTTTTTGCCTTCCTCTGGATCAACTGTGGGTGAAGGATTTTATATGGGATTATTTGGTTATATGCTGGGTGGGCCATTTATATGGATACACCTTAATAAAATGGGAATGGTTGGTGATATTAACTTCCTGTTTGTGGCACATTAGTATATGTAAGGGGGGAAACTTTTCAAGATGGGTGGTGACCATGGCGGCCATTTTGAAGTCGGCCATTTTGAATCCAACTTTTGTTTTTTCGATAGGAAGAGGGTCATGTGACACATCAAACTTATTGGGAATTTCACAAGAAAAACAATGGTGTGCTTGGTTTTAACATAACTTTATTCTTTCATGAGTTATTTACACGTTTCTGACCACTTATAAAATGTGTTCAATGTGCTGCCCATTGTGTTGGATTGTCAATGCAACCCTCTTCTCCCACTCTTCACACACTTATAGCAACACCGCAGGAGAAATGCTAGCACAGGCTTCCAGTATCCGTAGTTTCAGGTGCTGCACATCTCGTATCTTCCCAGCATAGACAATTGCCTTCAGATGACCCCAAAGATAAAAGTCTAAGGGGGTCAGATCGGGAGACCTTGGGGGCCATTCAACACTTTCCAGGAAACTGTTCATCTAGGAATGCTCAGACCTGACACCCATAATATGGTGGTGCACTGCACATGCCGCACATGCCGGGGGAACAGAAACTTGCTCTTAACACTCGGTCTGCTGAGACAACTCGCTACTTCCTCCGCTGGCATTCCTCCTTCTCGCCGCCTCCCGCTGTGACATCTAAGATGGCGCCGCCACGTCCGGAGCTCCAGCGGCCACTAAGAAAACCACACATCCATCTGGGTCAGGTGAGCTTCCCAGACATCGCGAACCCCATCTCCCATACCAACACCTGAGTTCCCACGAGCGGACTCCCCCAATGACTCGGTCAGTTTCAGGGCTTCTAGGAAGCAGCATGGGGGGGATATTAGAGACATCCTTGCAGACCTCCCCACGCTCCAGGACATCCAGACTATGGCTGCATCCATAGTGTCTGCATTGTCCAGGGAGCTGCATGATCTCAAACAACAAGTGGATGTGGTGGACGATCGGGTGACAACCCTTTGAGACTGCAAAATCTGCTGTAGAGGTCAGGCTACCCAGGCCACATACAGGCAGCACCTCATAGAAATGCAACTGAGAATAGACAACGGAGAAAACAGGAATAGAAGGACTAAACTCCGCCTCCGGGGCATTCTTGAGGCTACTCGGGGGGGACAACTGAGGGCAATTGTGACAGCCATCCTGAACCAGCTCCTGGACAGGGCACCTACTGTAGACTTATAGTTGGACCGGGTTCATAGGGTGCAAGGCCCCTGACCTACACCCTCAGCTGCACCAACAAACCCACCACCCAGAGGCGTCCTCTGCAGGCTGCACTTTTATGGCATAAAGGAGAAGATTCTACGCCAGGCATGGGCACACGGCCCTATTGACTTTGATGGTGCAGTAATTAGGGTGTACCTTGATGTCTCCCGACAGACTTGTTGGATGCGGGATATGGCGCGTCCCCTGTTGGAAGTCATCAGAGAAGTGGGGGGCCACGTACCGCTGGGGCCAACCCTTTCACATTACCATACAAAAGCAGAGCTCCTCCTTCTATCTACATTCTCCTGACCAGCTCCCGCAAGTGTTCCAATTCCTCGACAGACCCACAATTCATGTGCCTGACTGGCAGGAGCCACTTCTGCGGACGGATCTTACAAGCCCACCTGTCCCACGGCCACAGAGGATCCATAGACAAAGATCCCGTCCCTCAAGTACTGAACCACCCAGACAAACACTGGCTACCTCAGAAGACTGATACATGATGGGTACTTTCTCTACCTTTGTTTATCAGGATCTAAGCTACATTGCTACTGCCTGATTAGGATAAAGTATCCAGTTTACTGTTGTTGTATTAACACTTCCTCCCCTCCGGTCCCTCGTGGGCCCCAGTGCTCATTGCCTTCTGCTGCAGGTGTTGACTCTCTGAGATGGATATCTGGGCCAACTTAGTTATTGATCTACTTTTAGTTTCTTTCTTTCACCACCCTATTGCCGTTGGATTTACTGGGTCTTAGGAAACCGGTGCCCTAGGGCTCTTCATGCCCTCCTGTGGGAGTGGAAAAGACACTCTGTTTAACACTCCAACTTTTACATCCTATAGACCCTTGGCACCTCCTATATCCACACGACAGGGACTATTCTTTTTTTTCCACAGCCCATCAAACATACTCGCGCTTGGATTACATTTTGATTCCCGACAGGGAGTTATTGAGGGTCCATTCGGCTGACATTGGAGACATACTGTGTGCTTGTGCGCCTAATCTTGCAGCTAGATCAATTGGCTCAGAGCCCCCCCCCCTCTTGGCGTCTCAATGAGGCCCTTCTCCAGTCCCCGGTAGTCCGTCAAACTATGAAAGCGGCTCTCTCTGAATATTTCGCTCTGAATGCAGATTCGGTAGATAACCCGCTGGTGGTTTGGGAGGCCCACAAGCCATTGATCAGGGGTGCCCTAATCAAGATATGTGCTCGATTGAAACGGGAAAGGGCAGCGCAGGTGGATACATTATTTACACATCTCCACCTTCTTGCAAGGGCGCTGCGCGGACCTCGTACTTGAACCTATATACCCCACATCACCTCATCATCAGGAAAGAAATTGTCCCGGTTGGATGAAATGGCTGCGGAATTCTATACTTTCTTCCAAGGCCTATACAATCTAGACCCAACACCCTCCTTAGATGTCACCACTGGCCTCACTGCTAAAATTCATTCTTATGTTGAGTCCTCCGGTATGCCCTCTCTACCTTCCCCCGTGCAAGAACAGCTGGAAGCTCCTATTACTGGGGATGAATTAAGCAAAGTATTGGCCCAGGGCAAACCAAAGAAGGCACCAGGGCCAGACGGTCTAACTGCCGTCTATTATAAAACATTCTCTACTATACTCCTCCCATGCCTTGAAGCCACTCTTAACTCCCTGGTGGAGGGTCGGGAGATGCCGGTGGGCACTCTTAGACCGTTTATTTTGTTAATACCCAAGGAGGGCAAGGACCCAGCACAATGCGGTAGTTACCGTCCCATTGCACTCTTAAATGCAGATTTGAAACTTTTCGCGCGGGTATTGGCCAACCGACTGCTACCCCATCTCCCGAGTCTCATACACAAAGATCAAGCAGGGTTCATCCCTCTCCGAGAGCCTCATGAATACTCTTTGTATTATTAATCTAATTCACGCAGCTAGGAAATCTAAGAAACCGCTTCTTCTGCTATCAACGGATACAGACAAAGCATTTGACAGGGTCCACTGGTCTTTCATCCAAGTGACAATGGAACAAATCGGCCTTGAGACTTCCCTGCTGGGTTGGATTTCCGCTCTCTACTCCCATCCCTCTGTGGCGGTGAAGGTCAATGATACCAGGTCCGCGTTCTTTGACATCACAAATGGGACCCGGCAGGGCTGCCCCCTTTCCCCTCTCATTTTTGTACTGACCTTAGAGCCCCTCCTTTGCATGGTTCGGGCAAATCCCAACGTCTTTGGCTATCAGAAACCCTCAGGGGAGCACAAGGTTGCTGCGTTTGCCGACGATCTGATCTTCTTCTCACTGATCCACTTACCTCCCTACCAAACGTTCTGCAGGCCCTGTGGACATATGGAACCCTTTCACATTTTAAAATGAATTTGGGAAAATCTTCTGCCCTCAATATCTCGGTAGACCCCAGGGTGATCCAGAACCTCCAGCCTTTCTTCCCCATCCACTGGGCCTCAACAAGTTAAAGGCCTCGACTAAGTTAAATACTTAGGAACTAACATCACGACCGATCCTACCAAGCTATATGAATCAAATTTTGAGCCTCTTCTGACCAGACTGAGAGGGGACCTGCTGCACTGGCTCTCTCTAACTCTGGCTTGGTTTGGTCATTGCAATACTATCAAAATGACAGTATTACCATGGATACTCTTCCTAATACAAGCTCTTCCTATCCGGCTCCCATCTCACTTCTTTCATGTTCTGGGCTCCATGTTTCGGAAATGTATCTGGTCACAATCAGCAACCTCATCGCTGTAGAGAATGTCCCTGCTGAGGGGTTCTGGGGGCCTTGCCCTCCCAGATATTCAATCGTACTTTAGGGCCGCCCATCTAAACAGGATAGTAGACTGGCATTGCTATGAAGAAGCCAAACTTTGGGTATCTATGGAGATGGAGGACTCACAGGGTACTGCCCTGAGCTGGCCATGGATTTCCACCCCCATTCTAGGAGAACTGTGTGCACATCCCACATTGGGGAGCACATTACTGATCACATTTAGGAACTCCACTATTACTCCACTTTCCTCGCCTATGATACCTATCGCAAGTAATCTGGATTTCATTCCCGGTATCCAAGGAGAACAGTTTCATTGCCTCAAAATCGGTGGCTATTCCCATCTGGCGGATTTCTATACACCCACAGGAGAGTTCATTGATTCAGACATATCTTGCCTTACTGACCCGCCCCTGGATTTCTGGAGCACACTGCAGCTGCACTCTTTATTCTGCCACGGTACCCGTGCCCTGGGTACCTTTCGCACTCTTACCTGCTTCAAAGAGATTTGTCATAAAGGCGAACTGATACACCATTCCCTCTCATTGATATACTCCTCCTTGATCCACCCCAGTGAGGGCTTCGTACCTCCCTATCTCACCAAATGGGAAACTGATTTAGCCCTGAGCCTTACTCCCAACCAGAGACTGAAAATTCTCCACCTGGCCCAAAAATCGTCCATGGCAACGAGGATATAGGGGACTAGTTATAAGATTCTCACGCGGTGGCACAGGGTCCCCACCAAGTTACATTGTATGTTCCCCCGGGTTCATGACTCCTGTTGGCGTTGTGGTGCTAGGGGGGGGGGGGTGATGGTCCACATTTTCCAGGAATGCCCCAAAATTCAAAAGTTTTGGCAAGATGTAAACACCACTATCAAACAACTTACAGCCGTTAATTTGCACAACAATCCGACGGCTTGCTTGAGGCTCTGATGAAGAGGCTACGGCCTTGAAACGCGGCAGCCATTCCATCCAGGTTACCAGTAGGAGACAGTTGAACGGTTGTACCTACTCCAACACTGTATATGCCTGTTGCACGAGCTGTTTGTGAGTATGTTTTTATATGTGTTTTAAAATAAAAATACCAAGGATAATGCCTAGGCCAGTGCGCCCTTGTGTGCCTTTTTTGTTTCTCCGGCTTGCTTGCTGCACCTGACCGACCGACCGTTCAAAAAATATAAATCCCCTCTCACTATGCAACTTCTAAATCCTGCAAAGACATGCATTCCACTTCGCTGGAGAGATCCCGACCCCCCTACGAAGGCTCTGTGGTTTGCCAAAGTGAAATACGTACGGGACATGGAAGAACTCTCTACCACATTACATAATAAGGAGGAGCTCTACACGGAAACCTGGAGACCGTGGAACTACTTTGTATCTCCATCAATGAGTAACTCACTGAGCGGTTGGTCAGTGAGTGGCCTCTTGCCCTGCCCTGCCCTGCCCAGGGAGTGGGATGACTGGGTACCCTCTCCTCTTCGCCTCTTTCTGGCTCCCTCCTCCCCTTTCTCCTTTCTTCACCTTTCAACTTCCCCCCTCCTCCCCAATCATTCCCCTTTCCCCTTTTTGTTTTTCCTTCCTAAGATTATATACAAGATCCCACGCATGACCTGTCATGCGTACCCGTCTTTATGATATACTGCTAATACCTTGATGTGTGCTCTTCTGCCATAGAGTTGAGCAAAAAACCTGCATATTACAATATGGTAAGTAGATCTTATAATGTTTACCTACACCCGGACCGATATTAGCTTGTTATCTTGCATACGTCTGAACAGTAGTTCAGTGTGATGAATAACATTTGGACAATGTAATTGACTATCTGTTTCTACTGTTGGTATACATTCATGTTGTTTGACTTTGTTGCATAAATAAAAGAATGGTCAGAATTACCCCACAGTGGTCACGTACATCATACCAGAAAGCCACATACATAGTAATATACTGTACAGTATATATCACTGATAGTCACATAACAGATGTTTACAGTGAGGAAAATACTTATTTGATCCCCTGCAAATGTTGTAAGTTTGCCTACTTACAAAGAAATGGGTCTATGATTTTTAATATAGGTGTATTATAAATGATAGAGACAGAATATCAACCAAAAATCCAGAAAAAAAAACCACATAAAACAAATGCTATAAATTAAGTTGCAGTTCAGTGAGTAAAATAAGTATTTAATCCCCCAAGCAAAACATGACTTGAGTACTCAGTGGAGAAACCCTTGTTGGCAAGCACAGAGGTAAGACGTTTCTTGTAGTAGGTGACCAGGTTTGCACACATCTCAGGAGGGATTTTGGTCCACCACTCTTCTTTACAGATCTTATCTGTAAATCCTTAAAATGGTTGTTGAGCCGCTATAGTATAAACATACAATCCCCTCTGTTAAATAACATTATGTGTCCCAGTGTCTGTGCTATATAAAAAAGATGACGATTTCTACTTTATATCAGAGCGTCTCCTGATGCTCACGTGACTCCTCGGCTCTCTCCACTCCCAGGCTGACAGCTATATTGGGAGGGGCCTAGAACTCCCACTGACGTCAGCTGGGGAGGAGAGAGGAGAGAGAGAGCTGAGCGGTTATGTGAGCGCTGGGAGACACTCTGATATATGGTAGAAATCGGCATCCTTTTAATAAAGCACAGACACTGGGACACATAATGTTATTTAACAGAGGGGATGGCATGCTTATACTATAGTTATGATAGCAGCAGGAAGGGAGGGCTGGGGAGAGGGCGGAGCTGACAGGCAGGGAGGGGAGAGGGAAGAGTATGGGGAAGAGTAGAGTGGAGAGCTGCGGATGATGGAGGCATGTAAGCTGGCACAGTGTCAGAGCTCAGCAGCCATGATAGTCCGTGTCACTGGACTTGATTGACAGCAGTGGGAGCCAATGGCTCTCCTGCTATCAATCCATCCAATCAGGACTGGAGCCGGCAGCTAGAGGGACAAGGCTCAACCCCTGCGCGGGATCGGTTCAGGCTCAGATAAGTAAAGGAGGGCTCTTGGGGGGGGCTACTGCACTAAAAAGGTTTTTCACCTTAATGCATAGAATGCATTAAGGTGAAAAAACAGGAGACTTTACACCCCCTTTAATCCTATAGAACATTTATGGAGGGAACTAAAACTTCCAATTGCTAAGCGACAGCCAAGAATCCTTAAGGATTTGGAGAAGATCTGTAAAGAAGAGTGGACCAAAATCCCTCCTGAGATGTGTGCAAACCTGGTCACTAAATACAAGAAACGTCTTACCTCTGTGGTTGTCAACAAGGGTTTACCTTCGTGTATTCTATGCATGAAGATAAAAAAACCTTCAGAATGCAGGCCCTGCCCTCAGGCCCCTCCCCCAATGCTAACCTAAGCCTGATCTTGATCCAGTGATGTGCAGGACAGCAGCTGATGTCTCAGCTCTTTGCCTCCTCATTGGCTCCAGCTGCTGTCAATCACAGCCAGTAAGGACGGAGCGGGGGGTGGAGCACACATGGACATGCAGAACGGGGCTTAGGAGTTAGCACGCACGATTGCCCCCATAGCAAGCGGCTTGCTATGGGGGCACTCGGCAGGGGGGAAGAGCCCAGATCACTGGGCCTGAGACCAGGAGAATCAGGGCTGCTCCATGCAAAACCATTGCACACAGCAATAACTATAACATGTTTGTTATTTTTTTAAAAAATTGAGCCTTTACTTTCGCCAAAAGATGGCTATAGTGCGGTCATCCAGTTCTGGGAGGGCGTCTATTGATGATGCCCCATCAGTGCCCATCTGTGCCACCAATCAGTTCCCATCAGTGCAGTCTCATTTGTGCCTCTTCATCAGTGCCCATCAGTGCAGCCCCAGTGCAACCTCATCAGTGCCTGCTCATCAATGCTCATCAGTGTAGCCTCATCAACGCACATCAGGGAAGAAGAAAATATACGTATTTGTAAGGTTTTATAACAGAAACAAAGAAAAAGGGTTATTTTTTTCAAAATTTTCAGTCTTTTTTCCTTTGTTTAGCAAAATGGAAAACACAGTGGTGATTAAATATCACCAAAAGAAAGCTCTATCTGTCTCAAAAAAAATTATAAAAATGTCATATGTGTACAGTGTTGCATGACCGAAGTGGGTGAAAATCCCCAATAGGCAAGTGGTTAAAGCAGAACTCTAGGATAAGCATATGTTGTTAAAATACAAGAGGCGCAAGTATTTTTTTCTTGAATCTTGGTGTGTTTTGTGTTCTTCTTACAGGTTTGTAATCCAATTGTGAAACTTTGCCTCTGTTCAGGAGCTTTCTCTTATAAAGACCTTGCAAGCATTGATGCTCTGCCCTTGTGCAGGGTAACTAGTCTTGTATCCACCCCCTCTGTAGTTTCTTTTGCAAGAACCTGTTGTGGATGGACCTGCTGATTCCCTTTCACAACTCTGCTCTCTTCACAAGGTATTGTATGTGTAGCACAGTAGTGACATCACTACATGTTTCAAAAGGTAAAAATTAGGTTCGTAAAGGCATTTGATGCACATAAAGTGCATCCTGTCAGCGGTTAATGGTTTGTCTAACTGGCAATTTTGCTAGACAGCTAGAGAGTTAAAAAATAACACACTGGCCAGGTCACCAAGTGAAAATGCAAGGAGAAAAAGCCTCAAAAAAGAAAACTAATGCAGCCACCACATTTAAGAATTGGTAAGCTGCAATATATTAATTTTTTGTTTTTGGGTTTAACACTGCTTCAACTTTAGGTCTTTTGCACATGGGAGTAAAACTTTTTTTTAATAATTTAGATATAGATGAAGTGCAGGAACCTAGATGCGACTGGGCATACTTGTAGCAGCCTCCAAACCCTCATGTATCAGCCTAAATTTTAAGTCATTCTGACAAGCAAAGCTCCAACACTTACAGGTAGTGCAGAAACTTTCTCCTAAGACCCACCCCCTCAAGTTCCTACTGACCCATCATTAAGATGAGCTGCCTAACTGGAAATAGGAATGTGTGGGAAGGGGCCTGGCAACTTGAGCACAAGGAAATGCAGAAGCTTTGCCAGTCAGAACAGTCAGGTTTCTAGCTGTAAAACCAAGGTATTAGATTAGAGTCGTTGTTTTGCCTACACTTTATTACTTAATGACAGATCCTCTAAATTAACAGGTATTAGTTTTAAGTATAATTGAAAAATATATATATAATGTTACATTTCTGATAACTAGAGTCTCCATGAACCAGTCTTTTCAGCTTTAACCTTTGTGCAAAGTTCTATGCATGAGATTCTGAAATTCCACGATATTTAACTATCACTTAATAATACAAGTATCCAAATAACATGTTATTCTCTGGCTGATTAGGGACTACAAGATCCAGATACACACATAGGTAAACACCTTGCAGATTACGGTTTACTAAAGATGCCCAAGAATGTAGAGATTAGTAGAAACCAGTTCAGCACAATTTGCCTGTGACTAAGGAGAGCCATAGATAGTTCATTTTTTTTTCAATTGGCCGGTATGCTAAACAGAAAAAAGGAAGCCGGAATGACGTGGACAACACGAAAGACTGGAAACTCCTGTATCTGGAGCACAACAAATGACATACCATGCGCTCCAAAGTAAACAATATACATCCACATACAATGTATTAACAAAACCTCTAAAAACAAGCCATACTAGGCGCACTTTGCTGCAGCAAAAGCGCTCGGTCTATTTAGGAAGGTGGTGATATTGCAATCATCCAAGTCAGGGACACAGATCAGAGCCACTAACACTACTTATATTTCCCAATATGGTGAGGAAAACAGCACATACCCAAAATGTGACCCATATCCCCTCATAACAAAGGTGGGAAAAAAATGTTATTCAAAAATAATAGATCACACCTCGCTGAACCCCTCCTCACCAGCAATAGTACATGACTATAATGGCCAATCACAGTCCAAAAAAATATTGATGATAATCCCCTAAACTGGAATATACAATAAAAAGATAAAAGATAATAAAATAGATCTAGAGGGCCAAGACACTAAATGGGATAAACCCCATATACTCTCTAAATGTGTGGCCAGACAAATTTATCACAAGAAGACCCGGGGTTTAGCTGTTATTAATAAAACTGTTAACATCCCAGTCCACGTTCAATCTGAACGGGATGTAACACTTAACCCTGTGTATCACCGGGTCTCCAAGCCTGAAATCTCCCTTTTCATGTTGCTCCCCCTCCAATTGGGGGTAAATCAGATGT
>BLSH010344254.1:378743-393150 GCA_018402905.1 Glandirana rugosa
ATGGACAGAGGTCGGGTAGTTTCATGGGCTCATGGATAGACGTCGGGTAGTCTTATGGACTCATGGATAGACGTCGGGTAGTCTCATGGGCTCATGGATAAACGTCGGGTACGGAACCCGAGGTATATTCTATGAGGCATGGGCTGCAAATAGGTACTCGGGTACTCTGATGGGCTGCAGATAGGTACTCAGGTATTCTGATGGGCTGCAGATAGGTACTCGGGTACTTTGATGGGCTGGAGACAGGTACCCGGGTAATCTGATGGACTGGTAAAAGGTACTTGGGTACTCTGATGGGCTGCAGATAGGTACTCGGTTACTCAGATGGGTTGGTGACAGGTACTCGGGTAATCTGAATGGCAGGTGACAGGTACTCGGGTACTCTGATGGGCTGATGACAGGTACTCGGGTACTCAGGTGGGCAGGTGACAGGTACTCGGGTACTCTGATGGGCTGATGACAGGTACTCGGGTACTCAGGTGGGCAGGTGACAGGTACTCGGGTACTTAGGTGGGCAGGTGACAGGTATTCGGGTACGCTGATGGGCTGGTGACAGGTACTTGGGTACTCAGATGGGCAGGTGACAGGTACTCTGGTACGCTGATGATCTGGTGACAGGTACTCGGGTACACTGATGGTCTGGTGACAGGTACTTGGGTACTCTAATGGGCAGGTGACAGGTACTCGGGTACTTTGCTGGGCTGGTGACAGGTACTCAGGTACGCTGATGGGCAGGTGACAGGTACTCGGGTACTCTGATGGGCTGGTGACAGGTACTTGGGTACTCAGATGGGCTGGTGACAGGTACTCTGGTATGCCGATGGGCTGGTGACAGGTACTCTGGTACGCTGATGGTCTGGTGACAGGTACTCGGGTACTCTGATGGGCAGGTGACAGGTACTCGGGTACTCTTATGGGCTGGTGACAGGTACTCGGGTGCTCTGATGGGCAGGTGACAGGTACTCGGGTACTCTGATGGGCTGGTGACAGGTACTCAGGTACTATGATGGTCTGGTGATAGGTACTCGGATACTCTGATGGGATAGTGACAGGTACTCGGGTACTCAGGCGGGATGGTGACAGGTACTCGGGTACTTAGATGGGATGGTGACAGGTACTCGGGTACTCAGATGGGATAGTGACATGTACTCGGGTACTCAGATGGGATAGTAACAGGTACTCGGGTACTCAGATGGGTTGGTGACAGGTACTCGTGTACTCTGATGGGCAGGTGACAGGTACTCGGGTACTTTGATGGACAGGTGACAGGTACTCGGGTACTTTGATGGACAGGTGACAGGTACTTGGGTACTCTGATGGGATGGTGACAGGCACTCGGGTACTTTAATGGACAGGTGACAGGTACTCGGGTACTTTGATGGACAGGTGACAGGTACTTTGATGGGCTGTGATAGGTACGTTGATGGGGTGGTGATAGGTCCTCTTTATTTGGGGGGGTGATCAGTGTGCTTGGTGTACACAGTAGGCGGTAACAAGCTGTTACCGCAATCTCCCTCTCGCACACGATCGGTGTGTGACAGGGAGAACCGCAGTAACAGCTCGTTACCACGGTTTGTTTACATCACATGACCGGCTGTGATTGACACAGCCGGTCATGTGGTAAAGAGCCAATTTTATTGGCTCTTTACCCCGATTGAGGGAGGGCTGTGTCCCAAGGGAACACAATTGGTCCGACGGACAAGCCTCAGCCCCGAACGCCCCCCAGCGGCGTGGATGTGGAGGTCGGTAGTGACCGGCTGTGATTGGACACAGCCGGTCACATGGTAAAGAGCCAATTTTATTGGCTCTTCACCCCGATTGAGGGAGGGCTGTGTCCCGAGGGACACGATCGATCCGCGATCGCTGCTTTGCGGGCCCCCAGTAGCGGCGAGAAGGGGAGGACGTCATATGTCGTCCTCCCGTTTCAACGGAGGTTCCCGGATCGACAGAGGTTCCCTGACGACGTCATTTTACAATGCGAACAGTGATTTTTATGGGGACTGCGACATTGCGGTGGACAAATCACCTGACACTTTTTTTGGGAACCAGTGACACTATTACAAAGGCTTAAGTGTGTCCCTAGGAGGTGCTTGCTAACTGTGAGGGGGGTGGACTGACTGGGTGAACACAGAGATCCGTGTTCCTGCTAAAGCCTCGTACACACGGTGCGATTGTCGCATGACCGCACATCCAACTTTTCCCAAAATCGGCTGTCTGTGATTTTGTCTAGCGTACTGACGGGAGTAAAGCTATCGTTCGTCAAAGGCGAACGTAGTGACGTGCTTACAAGCGTATAAAGAGGAAGATCTGTTTTTGTGCGTCACCCTTTGGGCCCCTTCCGCTAATTTTGTGTTTAAACGACCGAACACTTCCAGTTGCTGTATTCCGAACATGCGTGTTTGTACTTAAATTTTTGTTCGTCCAACTTCTGTACAGACGAGTCCAAAATCGGATGATGCCTTGTCAGCAGACAAAAGTTTTCTAATCTGCTCAGGCAACTTTTGTTGGACTAGAATTCAAAATCGTCTGTTGACGTTCGGATTATCAGACGACAGGCTGTCGTACAACAATTTTAGGCTGATAAGTCTACGGTCCTTAACCGCTTGCCGACCGCTGGTCGGCAATTGACGGCGACAAGGTGGCTCTTTCCCGCAAAACGCCGTCATATGACGGCGGCTGCGGGATCGAGCCTAGTGAGCACGCGTGCGCCGCCGGGAGGGCCAGGGAGCGGGTGCGGTGGAGTCGATCTCCGCCGGCCACCCGCAATGCCCCCCCGGAGTGAAAGAACGGAGGTCCGTGTAAGTAAACACGGACCTCCGTTCTGTGAAGGGGGAAGGGCTTTGATCACAGCCTTCCTGTACATGGAGGCTGTGACCACTTCCCTTCCCCAGCTAGGGCAGTCCCCCCACAGTTAGAACACGCCCAGGGAACACTGTTAACCCTTAGAGCGCCCCCTGCAGGTTAACTCCTTCACTGCCAATGGAATTTACACAGTAATCACTGCATTTTTATAGCACTGATCGCTGTATAAATGCCAATGGTCCCAAAAAAGTGTCAAAATGTTCCGACATGTCCGCTGAAATATCGCAGTACCGCTAAAAATCGCAGATCACCGCCATTACTAGTAAAAAAAATAAATAAAATAAAAACCCCAAAAATGAATTCTCATCATCCGTAAATGCGACCACTTTTGCGCAAACCAATCAATAAACGCTGATTGCGATTTTTTTTATCACAAATATGAGGAAGAATATAAATCGGCCAAAACCGGTGAAAAAAATGTTTTTATATATATTTTTTTTGGATTTGTATTTTAGCAAAAAGTAAGAAATTTGGGTTTTTTTGCAAAATTGTCGCTCTTCTTTTGGTTATAGCGGCGATCAGAAATGACGCAGCGGTGATCAAATACCACCAAAAGAAAGCTCTATTTGTGGGAAAAAAAGGACGCAAATTTCGTTTGGGTACAATGTTGCACGACCGCGCAATTGTCAGTTAAAGCGACACAGTGCCGCAAAAAGGGCTCTGGTCCTAAAGCTGGAAATCCTTCCGGGGCTGAAGTGGTTAAGAAGGAACACAAGATCACTCTGTTCTTCCCTGTCAGAACGGTGATATGCCTTGTGTACATAGGCAGATTGCCGTTGTGCCTCTCTGGGGAACAATTGGTGGGTCCCTGGCAGACATCACCTTCGTCAGACCCGCTTATTGGCTCTCCCTGTGGTCCAATCAGCACCCCCGCTGTCTATTGCACGAAATGACGTACAGGTACATTGTTTCGCGCAATACAGCTGTCCTGCTGCAGTATATCTGTGGTCCTTAATAAGGCCACTGCCACACTGAGGCGCGGGCTGCGGCATTGGTAAAGTTTTAGCGGTGCACTTTTAAGCCCCCAGAAGGGGTTAAAAGCACTGGCTTAGCACTGCTTTCAAAGTGCTTTTACAGCGCTTTTAAATTAGCGCCCATTCATTTCAATAGCAGGGGCGGTGGAGGAGCGGTGTATACACCGCTTCTCCACCACCCCAAAGATGCGGCTTGCAGGATTATTTTCCTGTCCTGCAAGCGCACTTGAAAGCACTTGGGCTTTCACACTTGGGTGGCTTAAGAGGCAGTTTACAGGCACTTTACAGGTGCTATTTTTAGCGCAAAAATGCCTGTAAAGCGCCTCAGTGGGAAAGTGGCCAAAACGGTTAAAGGAGAAGTATGGCCAAAGCTTTTTTAGCCATAATCCTCCTGTGGGTCACAGGAGTGCACTTAGTTTGACCCAGATTCAGCTGACAGTAGGCTAAAATCCTCTGTCCGATGATGTCACAGAGCTAGTCCAGGCTCTGCAGGGATCCCGACATTAATGTCAGGATCAGCCAGGGTTGCCAGCCGTCAGTAAATTTACTGTCAGTTTGTAAAAATCAGTGATTTTTTTTACGACTGTCAGTAAATATCAGGGGCTGATAAATTGTCATGCTGTGTTGACTTGTTAAGTGTAAATCAGGCAAAATTACCTGTTATGGATATTGTCCATGTTTACATATTGTGTTTATACTGTTTAAATATTGATTGTGTTCGTTTTCAATAGGAGTTCTGTCATTTTTCAGGTTGCCAGTAAAAAAAGTGTGCCGTCAGTAATTTCCCCATGTTTTGTCAGTAAAAAAATGCTGCAGGTGGTTGGCAACCCTGGGATTAGCCCAGATGCCTGACCGGCAGCTGGCTCAGCCTCTCAGAGCACCGCTGAGCGCCTGAACCAGCCGCTCATCTTCCTCCACAGCCCGACGCTCCAGTGAGCGCTGGAGGGGCTGATCAGACAGTCACTGCTCCAAGAACTCAGCGATCAGCAGTGTTTGATCGCTCAGCTCTCAGTGTATAGCTGGCAGGGGACAGATGCAGCTTGGATTGATGCCACAGCTATCTGGGTGAGCATGATTGTTTTTTTTCTCTCTCTTTCCTGCGCTCCTTATTTAACACTGTAGTATTCAGCAGCTTTTTATTGGTATGCCATAAATATGCAGAAGCGCATTGAGTGCAAAGTGCCCTGGCAGTCGAGGGGTTAAAGTTATCCTCAGCTTGATCATTTCCAATAGAGATTATGCAGCCTCTCCCAGAAACTCCGCCCACTCACTACAATGAAAGCTCAGTCTCAGTTGGTGACAGGTTAAAGTTGTGGAAGTGACAGCAGCAAGTGACAGTCGTGGTGTGACACTCCCCCTGATACAGGTCTCTCTCTTTAGCCTTCGTGCCTCCTGGACACTCATTACAGCGCAGAGCTGGGGACGAGCCGTCTCCTAGGACGCCTACAGAGGGTGACAACCTGGGACAGGTGAGCAGTCACCCATGATTGTGGACCGCCGTGCTCCTCTATAGGACTCTGTCCCTCCTCCTGTCTGTACTGTAGCTCTCCTCGGTCTTAGGAAGTTGTCAGGCTGCTTTGTGCTGCTCTCTGCAGGGCTCCTTCTAATGTATGGCTGCTGATTGTCTTCATAGTTCCACTCTGAAGTCCCCCTGCCTCTCCGAAATACAAAGAAGGAGCATCAGAGCATTTTCCTTTAACCCTTCCTTTGCTGCGCTGGACAGTTCACTGTTTTAGTTAAAGCCGCACTAAATTCTGTTTAAAAAAAAAAAAAATCAAGCATGCAATCTTAAGCCTCAGACGCACGGTCCGATTTTCGGGTGACAGGTGGTCCGTTTTTTTTTTGTTGTTGGATGCTTGTCTAATGTTGAAAGTGAAGAGCGTACTAACAATGCGAAAAATTTCATACGACCGAACTCAACGTCAGAAGTGACGAAATGTTTTGAATATTTTTCCATCTTTTTTTAGTTTCTGCGCATGCGTAGTCTCGGTTATACAATTTTTTTCGTACGAAAACCGTACTGACGGAGCGAAAATCGGACGATCTGACGAAAAATCTAAATCGGCTGTCGACAGGAGCATACTAACGGTAAGAATTTCGGACGTCAGGCCGTTGAACGAAAATTCCCGTCCGAAATTCGTATTGTGTGTACTAGCCTAGTGAATCGCGCATTTTTCAGGGCGTTTCTTTAGCGTGTTTATATTCCTCATTCGCAACGTGTGCATTTGCACACACTTTTTGGATGTTTTCACGCAGCGCGCATAGGGCAGCCCCTTCGCTTGCCTTGTGCGCCACAAACGCACTATGCCCCTGCACCATTTCAGACATAGAGCATCACACTTTTTTACTGCGCATTTTGGCACGTTTGTAGTGCATTCGTTGCTCGTTTAGCTGCTTGCAAAAAATACTCAAACAAAATATTCCCAATATAACCCAATTAGTGCTTACAATAATTAACTTAAGAGTACAATCCTGTTTACTCAAGTAATTGGTGTTGCCGCTCCTACTGTAATGTGCTTCCCACAACCACCAATACACATCAGTGTATCAAATAGTGCCTTAACCACTTGTTTACTGGGCACTTAAACCCCCCTCCTGCCCAGACCAATTTTCAGCTTTCAGCGCTGTCGCATTTTGAATTACAATTGCGCAGTCGTGCAACATTGTACCCTAACAACATTTTAATAATTTTTTTCCCACAAATAGAGCTTTCTTTTGGTGGTATTTGATCACCTCGGTTTTTATTTTTTGCGCTATAAACAAACAAAGTGTGATGATTTTGAAAAAAAACAATATTTTTTACATTTTGCTATAATAAATATCCAAAAAAAAATATAAAAAAAAAAGATTTATCAGTTTTGCCCAATTTATATTCTTCTACATATTTTTGTTAAAAAAAAAAATCGCAATCGGCATGTATTGATTGGTTCGCGCAAAAGTTATCGCTTCTACAAACTATGAGATTTATGGGGTTTTTATTATTTTTTTTTTTACTTGTAATGGCGGCGATCTGCGATTTTTATTGGGACTACGACATTGCAGTGGACTTGTCGGACATTGTTTACACTTTTTTGGGACCACTGACATTTATACAGCGATCAGAAATTTAAATAGCCACTGTTTACTGTATAAATGTCGTTGGCAGGGAAGGGTTTAACACTAAAGGGGCAATCAAGGGGTTAACTGTGTTCCTGTGTGTGTTCTAACTGTGTGGGGGCTGGGCTGGCAGGGACATAACAGATCACAGGGATCAGTAGATCTGTCATTTCCCCACTCACAGAACGGAGATCCACCGTGTTTGCATTGGCGGTTCCCCGTTCTGACGCTCTATTCGGCGATTGCGGGTCTCCAGCGGACATTGAGTCCGCACGACGCAGCGTGCGGCGGCCACAGGAGCTCACCGCCACCAGGCAGCACGCAAAGGGGAGGGCGTCCATGGATGTCCCCCCGGCAATTCAGATCCACACTGTAGCCATCTTTCAGCTATAGCGCGGATCTGTACTGGTTAATTAGATGCCTTTCACAGTGCAGCAGTTTTCAGGCGCTTTAGCACTAGAAATAGTGCCTGTAAAGCGCCTGAAAACTGCCTCCCATGCCGCCCAAGTGTGAAAGGAAAAGTCCTGCAAGCAGCATTTTTGGGGTGGGTTGGAAGCGCTGTATACAATCAAGGGGTTAACGGTGTTCCTTGCAGGTGTTTTCTAACTGTACGGGGGATGGGCTGCCTGGGATAACACAGAGATCCATCTTCCTGCCTAGCAGAAAGACAAGATCTCAGAGTCATCCCCTGTCAGAACAGAGATTTGCCTTGTTTACTTTGGCAGATGCCTGTTCTGTCTCTGCGGGGAACGATTACGGGCGGCCGGCGGATATCAAGTCCGCCGGATCCGCTGATTGGCGCCCACAAATGCTAGTGCATGAATCGCCATATTGGTACGGTGATTCGCGCAGCCAAGCCACCTTGCCGCAGTATAATTGCGGCGGACAGTCGGCAAGTGGTTAAAGTATTCTTAACTCAGAAAAGAACTGTTTATTGCTCTCCACCTCTTAAATCTCCAAATTCTATTTTTTTTTTTTTTGCCTTGCTGTGATCTGACTTAAGGCCCCTGCACACGGTACAACAATTGGCTAACAACGGTTGTCCAACAGCCTGTTGGCCGATAATCTGACCGTTAGTACACACGATCCAACAGCCAATTTCCAATTGTTGGCCAACACAACAGAAGTTGGCTGGCAAGGCTAGAAGACTTTTGTTGGCCAACAAGGTGTTGGCCAATTGTTGGCTCGTGTGTACAGAAGTTGGCCAATAAAAGGTTGGAAGTGCAAACACACATGCTTGAAATCCAGGAAGTGTTCGGTTGTGTAAACCTGCATTCCTAATTCACAAATCACATTCACCTGAACTTCCTCGTTATACGCTCAATACACGTCACTACGTTCGGCTTCTGTTGGCCAATTACTTTACTACTGCCAACAGCCAATTTGGACAAAAGTTGGATGTTTGCTTGGCCAACAATCTGCGTGGGTGTATGAGGCTTTAGAGGGTGGCTACATTCTTCCTCCATGGTCCCACTGTATGTAGGGATGGAGCCACCCTTTCTTGAAGTGGAAGCTATGGACTATGGGATTTGTAGTGTGCATAGAAAAGTGCCTATGGCCATGACTGACCTGCACTGCTCATTTCAAACAATTAGAAGTGAGGGGGAAAAGGAAAGGTTCAGAAGCTCATGGAGGACATTACAAGGGGACATAAAAATACAGTAAGAAACAATTTCATGTAAAAAATGGGCCATTAAATAGTAGATGTCTATAGATTATATTTTGAGAATAAGAATATTGTGTCACTTTAAATATACCTAATGTAATACCAACCAAGTTGGGGTGTTTTTGGAGATTTTTTTGTGCAAGTGGGCAATGGTTAGTCTCTTTTCTATGAAAAAAAAAATCAAATTCATTATTGACGTTCGTTGGTGTGGGGCATCACATCACAGCCCTGCCCCAGAATGTGACATCATAAGGGGCGGGGCTCAGGATGAGGTCAGCGGGTGGCCCCGCTCCATACCAATATAACGCAACTGGGCAGCAAGGACCCGGCATTCGAGTGGGAGAGAGCGACGAGTCAACATCTCCAGAAGAGAAGACGGAGAAACCAGCCGAGGAGACAGCGGCAAAAGAGCAGAAGACAGAAGATCCCTCAGAAGACAGAAACTCTGCAGAAGACCCCTCAGAAGACAGAAAACCCTGCAAAAGAGCTGAAGAAAAAAGATGACAGAGAGGGAGAAGAGAGCGGAGAAGAAGCTGATTTAATAAAATATTTTAAAAAGCTATGTAGGTTGTTTTTTAGTACATTTTTTTTTTAGGTGAATGGGTAGGGGTGCATTGTACCCCATACTCATTCACATAGGGGCTGGCATCTGAGGGCCCCCTTGTTAAAGGGGGCTTCCAGATTCCGATAAGCCCCCGCCCGCAGACCCCGATAACCAACGGCCAGGGTTGTCGGGAAGAGGCTCTTGTCCTCATCAACATGGGGACAAGGTGCTTTGGGGTGGGGGCACAGAGCCCCCTCTGCCCCAAAGCACCCATACACCCCATGTTGAGGACATGCGGCCTGATACGGTCCAGGAGGGGGGGGGATAGAGGGTCTGGTATGGATTTTGGGGGGGACCCTAAGGCTTTTTTTTGGCGTGAGGGTTCCTCTTAAAATCCATGCCAGCTCGAAGGGCCTGGTACCTCTTGGGAGGGGAACCCCACGCAAATTTTTGCGGGGGTTCCCCTAAAATATCCTCAGCACGCAAGTCGTGCTGCATTTCGGATCACTATGATCGGACTTCTGGTGCGACTTCTATTTAAATCAGTGGGCTCCCATAGGGAACCATTGATTTTGAATAGAACGCCTGACGAGGCTCAACGCTGTGTATACAAGGTTAAGCCACTTTATTGAGCGTCTTGCCGGCTCAGCGTCAAAAAACGCCATAACGCTGCAGCTTCGGGACGAGCTGGTCCCGCTTTTTAGTTAAAGCTCACTAACACCAATACCCTCTACATCTCAAAAACGTCTGCGTTTTTAAGGGGCCATTGAATAACATGAAGAGCTGTAAAAAACGCTCAAAAACGTGACTGTAAAAAATGCCTATGTGTATGAGGCCTTATAGTTTTGTTCGCGATTTTGAACCCCCCCTCCCCAGAAAGCTGGTACAGCATAACACCCCTGGAAAATAGATAGTGGTTTAAGGCCTCATGTACACTGCTGCTGCTAAAGGGACGTTTGGGAGCAGTTGGGCATTTTTTCAACTGCCCCTGAACTCTCCTCTATGTTATCTTATCAGTACACGTACACAGGGACGTTTACAGTCGTTTCTAGGCCATTGAGTTTGGAAGCTTTTTTTGGAACCCAAAAAAATGCGTTTGGATGGAAGTTCAGAGGCTTTTGAAACGCCAAATGCCTGCAACAGCTTGTAAATGTTCCTAAACACGGTAACTTGCGTTTAGCAGCGTTTTGTTTAGAGCCGTTTACATTTAAAAAAAAAAAAGCTGCTAGACGCGAACGCCGCATGTA
The DNA here is from genome assembly GCA_018402905.1 of Glandirana rugosa. Taxonomy (NCBI): domain Eukaryota; kingdom Metazoa; phylum Chordata; class Amphibia; order Anura; family Ranidae; genus Glandirana; species Glandirana rugosa. The sequence continues at coordinate 389,133 of BLSH010344254.1, forward strand.
AAACGCAGCTAAACGTCATTTTTAAGCGTCAGCTTCTACCTGTCAAAAAATCGTTCAGGAGAGGTTAAAAAAGCGTCCCGTGTACATTAAGCCTATTTGTCAAAATATATCACATAATGAGGGACCAAAAAGGAATAACATATTAGTACAACAGTGTACCAAAAACCACAAGGATCATCCCATTTTTTTTGTAATTTTACAGCATTTCAGCCTTAAAACATATACATAAAACCTTTATCACTCCTAACTAGTGCCGGGAAAAGGGGTGTGCGGGAGAGGCCGCTGCCCTGGGCGCATTGGTTTACTGGAGGCACTTTCCTTCTGTTGCAAGGCTGACAGGAGTAGTGGCAGTGGCAGTGATTTTGACAAACGAGTGACTGTTGGGTGTGGGATCCCCTAACCTTGCACATCATGAGCGAAGAAGGGGGGGTGCAGTTTGGAATCTTTTCCCTGGGCGCTGGATGACCTTGTCCCGACACTGCTTCTAACCATTCAAGGAGTATATGGTATCTGACCTTACATATTTTAACTATATTACACCCATCCATTAAAGCTTAAAAATGCACAGCAAGGGTAAACAGCTCATTTAGGTCTAGGGAGGCATTGAAAAGTAAATTTATTTATCTGATCCTCCACTCCTCCCTGCAGCGTCCTCTCCCCCTTGCTCTAGCAGCCTAAGGTCCTGATGTCATCAAGCATAGGGAACAACATAATAGTTTCAAAGAAGCAAATTCCCTAAACGTGCTGACATTACTGATGTGTGGGAATGTCTTGACTGACAGCAGGACCATCTTTAATATCGACTGGACCCTGGGCAAACATTTTCTTGGGCCCTCCTGAATCCACTTATCAACTATTTGTGGGCAGTGTGGGCTCAAGGGGCAGCTGATTTGGGCCCCACAAAAGTGACTGGCCCGGGGCAGCTGCCCTTTTTGCCCTGTGTTAAAGAAATCCCTGACTGGCAGCAATATAGTTTATGGTATATGTTTGATGGCTGAAATGCTGTAAAATAGGCAAAATGTGTGATCCTTGTGTTTTTTAATACACTGTTCTACTATTAAATTGTCATAATTTAATAGTGCTTTTTTACTCTTATTTTGTGATATATTTTGCTAGTGTTGAAAACTAAACCCCCACCTAATTTTTGGTGGTGCTATGCTGTATTAGATGTGAAATAGACCTATTTGTAATAATTAAAATTATACAAGACACACTCTCTCATTGTCTCTGACTTGTTAGTCAAATGAAGACAACAGTGGAAAGGACGACATTGTGGCTGCCAAAATCCACCCTCTATTTTTTATTTCCATCCATTCTTCCTGTTCTGGTGCATCTTCTTTCTCTGATCTTCCAGAAAGAGAATTGTGACTCACATGAAATGAATACTTAGGATCCTATTTTTTTATTTTTTCGACCTTATGAAGTCTTAACTTCCATGTTCTCAAGTTAACCTATTAATGTCAGAAATCTGCAGCACATTTTGGAAAATATGATACAATAGATTATATGCTGCTGCACAATATACTCCATGCTGCTCCACCCTGTATGTATTACATTATACACCGATCAGCCATAACTTTATGACCATCCACCTAATATTGAGTAGGTCCCTCATTTGCTGCCAAAACAGCCCTGAGCTGTTGAGACATGGTTGTCACTAGATCTCTGAAGGTATGCTGTGGTACAGTGCCTTGAAAAAGTATTCATACCCCTTGAAATTTTCCACATTTTGTCATGTTACAACCAAAAATGTAAATGTATTTTATTGGGATTTTAGGTGATAGACCAACACAAAGTGGCACATAATTGTGAAGTGGAAGGAAAATGATAAATGGTTTTCCAATTTTTTTACAAAAAAGTATCTGAAAAGTGTGATGTGCATTTGTATTCAGCCCCCCTGAGTCAACACTTTGTAGAACCTTAGTTATTATCCCCTATCCATTCTCAAGCTGTGTGCTGTGGCACATTAGTGTGCCGCGTGAGATTTGCAGGTGTGCCCTGGGAGTTTTGAAAAATAATTAAAATTGCTAGCGTTTTGAAACCTTGAACATATCGAAAAATTAAATGATAAATCAATGTCGCAAAAGTTACAAAAGTAACATATACTGTATAAAAATACAACATGAGACTTGTTTGAGATCTCGCGAGAACCCGATCGTTCTAATTATATTATAATAATAACTGTTCCATTCCAACTTTGATGCTTATAAATAAAGTTTGTTCATTGTTTTGCGATGGAGAAATACTTAAGCATGTCTGGAACTCTGAAAGAGAAACCGTTAAATGAAAAGCAAGGAAGCAAGCGAAAGAACAAATATTATGATCACTTCAATCTGATTTGCTCTCGAAAGCAGGCACATCCCTCGCCTTAAATTTAAAATGAAATATACAGTAGCTCACAAAAGTGAGTACACCCCTCACATTTTTGTAAATATTTTATTATATCTTTTCATGTGACAACACTGAAGAAATGACACTTTGCTATAATGTAAAGTAGAGAGGCTTGGTTCACACCTAGGCGACTTGTGTCACCCCATGTCGCCTCAAGTCGCTTGACATCCGAAATCCCATTGAAATGAATAGGAGCCGCCTTAATATACACTACTGAAGTTGCTCCGACTTCAAGGCGACTTCAGAAAAGGTTCCTGTGCTACTTCAAGGCGACTTCTATCTGACTTGTGCCCATAGAATTCAATGGAAGTCGCCTCCAAGTTGTATCCCCCATCTATATTGAAGCAACTTTACAGTTTGAAAGAACAGAATTTTGAAGGCAACCTCCTCCCTCCCTTCTCTGATTGGCCACAGGCAAAGTCGCCTGGCATGGAGTTGCGTTAGTCGCGCTGAAGTCGGCTTCAAATCCCCTAGCAAAGTAGCCCCCGAAGTCGGATCGCCTAGGTGTGAACTGGCCCTGAGTGTAAAGCTTGTATAACAGTGTAAATTTGTCCCCTAAAAATAACTCAACACGCAACCATTAATGTCTAAACCGCTGGCAAGAAAAGTGAGTACACCCCTAAGTGAAAATGTCCAAATTGGGTCCAATTACCCATTTTCCCTTACCAGTGGCATGTGACTAGTTAGTGTTACAAGGTCTCAGGTGTGAATGGGGAGCAGATGTGTTAAATTTTGTGTTATCGCTCTTACTCTCTCATACTGGTCACTGGCAGTTCAAAATGGCACATCATGGCAAAGAACTCTTTGAGGATCTGAAAAAAAGAATTGTTGCTCTACATAAAGAGGGCTTAGGCTATAAGAAGATTGCCAAGACCCTGAAACTGAGCTGCAGCACGGTGGCCAAGACCACACAGCAGTTTAAGAGGACAGGTTCCACTCAGAACAGGCCTTGCCATGGTCGACCAAAGAAGTTGAGTGCACATGCTCAGCGTCATATCCAGAGGTTGTCTTTGGGAAATAAACGTATGAGTACTGCCAGCATTGCTGCAGAGGTTGAAAGGGTGGGGGGTCAGCCTGTCAGTGCTCAGACCATACACCGCACACTGCATCAAATTAGTCTGCATGGCTGTCGTCCCAGAAGGAAGCTTCTTCTAAAGATAATGCACAAGAAAGCCCTCAAACAGTTTGATGAAGACAAGCAGACTAAGGACATGGATTACTGGAACCACATCCTGTGGTCTGATGATACCAAGATAAACTTATTTGGTTCAGATGGTGTCAAGCGTGTGTGGTGACAACCAGGTGAGGAGTACAAAGACAAGTGTGTCTTGCCTACAGTCAGTCATGGTGGTGGAAGTGTCATAGTCTGGGGCTGCATAAGTGCTGCTGGCACTAGGGAGCTACAGTTCATTGAGGGAACCATGAATGCCAACATGTACTGTGACATACTGAAGAAGAGCATGATCCCTCCCTTTGGAGACTGGGCCGCAGAGCAGTATTCCAACATAACGACCCCAAACACACCTCCAAGACAACCACTGCCTTGCTAAAAATGCTGAGGGTAAAGGTGATGGACTGACCAAGCATGTCTCCAGACCTAAACCCTATTGAGCCTGTCTCTTATACA
>BLSH010344254.1:397911-420679 GCA_018402905.1 Glandirana rugosa
CGAGGCCCTAGTCTCCCTGTCTCCCTCTTTTTTTTCAATTCGAGGTAAATGCGACCCGAATTTTTTTAGAGGTCAAACATTATCTTTCACAATATAGAAAAAAATTGGGCTAACTTTACTGTTGTCTTATTTTTTAAATCGGCCAAAACCGTTGAAAAAAAAATGTTTTTTTATAATTTTTTTTGGATTTGTATTTTAGCAAAAAGTAAGAAATTTGGGTTTTTTTGCAAAATTGTCGCTCTTCTTTTGTTTATAGAGGCGATCAGAAATGACGCAGCAGTGATCAAATAGCACCAAAAGAAAGCTCCATTTGTGGGAAAAAAAGGACGCAAATTTTGTTTGGGTACAAATTCGAACGACCGCGCAATTGTCAGTTAAAGCGACGCAGTGCCGAATCGCAAAAAGTGCTCCGGTCCTAAAGTGTGAAATCCTTCTGGAGCTGAAGTGGTTAAGAGACAGAAAAAAAAACCCTTCTGGTTCTCCTAAACTCATCTAAACTTTGTACAAAAAATGTTCTATATGAGCGTTTTTTTCTGTCACATGAACTGGAGATTTTTTTAAGCCCAGCGTAAATGGAGCTTAACTTTTTTTTCTCCCTCTGTCCCCCCAGCCTGTATATTTTTTTCATCTCATCTTCATTTTTATTTATTAACTCAGTTTTATCCTTTAGATTCAGCAGGAATTCTGTGAGTTATGTTGTATTTGTGTCTGCTAATAGTTTTATTGTATTTTTAGCGAAATAATACTTTCTTGGGGGGGGGCCCTGTCAAATAGTCTGTACGGGGCCCTGCGATTTCTATCAGCAGCCCTGGGCTCAGGTAAGAAAAAGTGTGTGTGTGGTGGGGCTGGGCTGGAGTTGCAGCACAGAAGTTTTTTTAACCTAATGCATTGAATGTATTAAGGTGAAAAACCTTAAGTCTTTAGAACCACTTTAAACAGTGCATTGAGGTCAGCTTATAAGCTGGAGACATCTTGTAAGGACATTATTCCACTGCCTAGCTTGGTGTCATCTGTAAAGAATGAAATGGTACTTTTAATCCAAGACCCTATATCATTTATAAATATATTAAAAAGTAAGGGTCCCAACACTGAACCTTGGGGTACTTCACTAATAACCTTAGATCAGTGGTTCTCAACTCCGGTCCTCGGGACCCACCAACAGGCCAGATTTTAAGTATTACCTTGGGGAGATGCAAACTAGAATACTGCAATCACTGAGCAGCAAATGATATCACCTGGGATGTATTTCAGTTATCCTACAAACCTGGCCTGTTAGTGGGTCCCGAGGACTGGAGTTGAGAACCACTGCCTTAGATCATTCTGAGTATGAATCATTAATCACTACTCTCTGAATTTGGTTTTCGCTAGTTTTCTATTCATTTACAAAATGAATTTTCTAAGCCTGTACACTTTATCTTACACATTAGCCACGTGTGGGGAACTGTGTTGAGCGCCTTTGGGAAATCTGAGTACACTAAGTCCACAGCCACTCCTTTGTCTAAATTTTTGCTTACTTCCTCATAAAAAGAATTCTGATTTGTTTGACAACTTCGGTCTTCTATACTATGCTGTCTATATTTTTTCTAGCAAAAACTATGTGTGATTTTTAATTTTTTTTTATCAAAACGATGTTTATTGAAAGAAGCACAGTACACTTCCAGGTCAGACAGTAAGCGTATACAGTCAGCAATAACAGTTTATTGAAAATTAAAGAAATTGCCCGTCACCACGTCACATACACATAAGCATATCTGGTAATACCTGCAGGCTTACCTGCATGAAAAGAAACATAATCCTCTGTCTACAGTACATATTACATACTTATAATTAGCATGGAACAATACACTTACAGGAGAACTTGGCTGGTTAAAGAAGTGTGGGTTACTAAATCAAATTTATCAGGACACCCCCTGTGCTGATAGATATACTTTTCCAGCCTAAAGCCCCGTACACACGGTTCGACTATCGCATACAACAGGTCGTACTCACGACCGTTGTATGCGATATCGATCGTTGGTATGCGCGATTTGAACAGTCGAACATACGATGGTCGTACAAGGGAGTTGTATGAGCAGACTAGAAAACTTGGTCGTACCAACAAGCTCTCATACGACCGTTGTATCGTGTGTACAGAGCAGTTGGTACAAAAAAGTTGTATTGTGCAAAACACGCATGCCCAAAGTCAGGAATGGCTGGATGCTAATTACAATCACCTGAACGTTCTTTCCCCGGATGTACGATCGTGTAGTGCAGTCAGTATGCTGCATACAACAGCCAACATACGATTCGACGCGATCGTACGTGCGATCGTCGAACCGTGTGTACGGGGCTTAAGTGTGTCTCCAATGTACCTTATCCATTCCTTGTTTGTGGGTGGGCTGGCTGCTTTCCTGCAGGTTAAGATCAGTCCTGTGCTTGAAATAAAGCTCTGGCTATTGCTGCTTTTGTAAATTTTGGTAGTTGAAGACCACTCTAAACCCCTAAAACACATTGTTTGGGATCAGCCTAGATCATCACCTGAAAGACTGTGTTGAGCAATTGAATGAACTCTGACCATAATAAGTGCATTAGGTCACCATGGTCACTGCAGCATTTGCTACATAGGGGGTCCTCCAGATCAGTGGTTCTCAACCTCGGCCCTCAAGCACCCCCAACAGGCCATGTTTTCAGGTTTTCGTATTTCTTGTACAGGTGATTTAAATCAGGGTCAATGGCTTGGTATTTTGGACAGCTATTTTATCTAAGAGAAATTCCCTAAACATAGCCCGGTGGGGGTACTTGAGGACCAAGGTTGATAAGCACTGCTCCAGATCACCCATTTTAAACAGTTTCTCAGGGGTATAGTATACTATAAGTAGAATATTAATCTGCATACGCTTCTGGTTTACATTGCGGAAGTTCTCCTATACTGCCTCCCACTGCTCTTTCTCAAAGGGTCCGATATTCCTAGCTAAATGATTCTCCATCGTAAGGGGATACCTCTCAAGAAATGTAGTTATCAGCAAGGCATAACATTGAGAAATGAATCCCTTGGTGGAGGTAGTGTTTTGCATCAATATAAAAAAAAGCATTGAGGAGGGTAGAGTGAATTGAGTTTGCAGGGTAGTAAGTGTATAAGTATGTTACACCAAATTCTTTCCACTTACTGCCAGTTTGAGTTTTAACCAATTCAGAGTAGGCGTTGTCCCAAATACGGCTGTACCAGATGAAGCTAGTCACTCATTAGAGCGGTTTTGCTTTGTTCCATATTTTATGCATTAAGGCATACATGGGGGAAAAGTTTGTCAGATTTAATAAGTTTCTGCACCTCCAATGCAGCTGGGACATTGTGTACCCCAATGGTATTTTGGATAATTAAAGTTGTAGAGTCTAAGCAGGTAGCATGGGCATCGGCGGGTGGCACCAGGTGCTGCACTAGATGCTGCAGATATGAGGCCAGGTAATACACCCATGGGTTTGGCAAAGTCAGTTCTCCATCCGTTTTGGCTCTTTGCAAAAGTTCTGATCGAATTCTAAGGGGCTTGTGATGCCACAATAGGGATCAAAAAATAGAGTTAAAGCGGAGTTCCACCCAGTTAAAAGTGAGCAGCTACAAAAAGTGTAGCTGCTGACTTTTAACATTGGGACACTCACCTATCCCATGGTCCCAGTGATGCGGTTGCCCGAGGGCTCGCTCTTCTTCCTCTCCCCTCAGCGGCGCCGGCATCACAAGTGTCAGCACCAGGCTTTGGCTTCAAAGCCAGGCGTGTACTGCACATGCCCGAGTCACTCTGCGCCTTGTGAATAGCCAGCGTATTTTCTGGGACTTGTGAGGTTTCCCAGAAGATCGCCGAGAGGGAGAGGGAGGAAGGTGAACTTCCTTCCGGAGCCGCGTCTCTAGGAGAGGAAGTGTACCTGGGACCCTGTGAAAACAGGGTCTCCGATCCCCCACCCCCCCCCCACCCCAAAAAAAAATGACCTGCCAATTGTGGCATGTCAGGGGGTCACCTTCCTTTAAAGTGGAAGTTCCACTTTTGGGTGGAACTCCCCTTTAATAACACAAAATATTTTGAGTGGAATAATTACTGGGGAGTACGTATAGAAGTTGGGGCATAAGAATAATTTTAATTACATTTTTTTTTTTCAACCAGGGAGAGCCACAGTCTGCTCCAGATCTTGATCTTATCCCTGAAACGGGTTAGTAATGGGGAGAGGTTTCGTTTACTAAAGTCAGTAGGTGTTGGAGTGACTATTATACCAAGGTACTTAAAGCTAGTGACAATAGACATCAGAAGAGTTGGAGGTACTGAATGGAAGGAATTATTGTCCAATAACAACAAGACAAACTTGGCCCAATTAATTGTGAGGCCAGAATACCTTCCAAAAGTTTGATGTGATCTTTTATTAAACTCTCCAGTATCTTCCCAACTATAGAAGTTAAACTAACTGGCCTGTAGTTACTTGGTAAAGAATTTGATCCCTAAACATTTTAACCATAGGCACTACATTGGCCTTATGCCAGTCATTAAAGGGGTTGTCAACCTGTGACACCCACTTTAACCTACAGATAAGCCTAGAATATGGCTTACCTGTAGGTACCTTGCATATCTCCCAAACCTGCATGGTTCAGGAGATATGCAGTGTTCTGCATGTGCCAACGTCATTTTGGCACATGCGCAGTGAAGAAACGGCCTTCGTGCCGTTTCTCCACTGACACTGTGCCATGACTGGCGGCTCCCGTGCGCATGTACGGGAGTGACGTTACGCGACTCCGGGCAGTCGTTACAATAATGCGAGGGGTGTACTCACTTTTGGGAGATACTGTAGGTTTTATTTTAAGCTTTTTAAATGTATTGCCCGTGGAAATATAGTTTTCATATATTTTTATATGTTTTTATCTTTCTAGTATGTGCTTGTTGTTTACAGCTTACTTTAAATGAAATCATGTTAAAGTCACTGCTGCTCAGATGTTCTTTAAGGCCTCGTGCACACTGCTGCTGATAAACGGGCATTTTTTTCAGCTGCCCCTGAACTTTCCTCTATGTTATCTTATCAGTACACGTACACAGGGTCGTTTACAGTCGTTTCTAGGCAGTTGAGTTTAGAAGCATTTTTTGGAAAGCAAAAAAATGCGTTCAGGACTGATGTTCAAAGGCATTTTTCACACCAAATGCCGTAACAGCTTGTAAACGCGCCTAAATGTGGTAACTCACATTTAGCAGCGTTCTGTTTATAGGCGTCGTTCATTAAAAAAAAAAAAAAAAAACGCTTCTAGACGCAAACACTGCTAAACGCTGCATGTAGCTAAACGGACATTTTAAAGGTCGGTTTATAGCTGTCAAGTTAAAATCATTCAGGGAAGGTTAAACAACGTCCCGTGTATATTATGGCCGGTTTCACACGGCTGTTCCATCAGCGGGCTCCATTTAGCTCAGTGGGATCGCTCCTCTGATCCGTCAGACTTTACAGGTCTGGAGTGGATCAGAGAGCGACGGGTAGGGTTGCCACCTCATCCCTTTAAACCCAAACACAAATGAATTACACAGGTTCTGTGGCTAATTTAATGCAGATAAGGCTCCAAGTGAGTTTAATTACCACCTTAATCAGCCACAGAACCTGTGCAATTAATATTCTGTGTTAATATATTAATATATATGTTAATATTAAGTGTTCGTTTTTAAAGGGATGAGGTGGCAACTCTAGTGATGGGTATCAGCGGACATGTCTCCACTGACATCCTTCGCTCCATTGGGTTGCATGGATGGTCACCCATTATTATCATTGACCCAGCTCTTGCAGCACTTACGAGTAGTTTTAATATGGTCAGCATAGCCTGTACACTCCATGTTCCATAGCTCTGGTCTTTTCTGTTTCAAAGCTATTATAGCCTCATGAGAAAGTTCTCTTGCTTGCATTGGTGATGTAAGCTGCTGTAGTCAATCGGTGGACCTGTTGAGGATTGAAAACACAGGTGATCACAAGCTATTCTTCTTCATCTATGCACCCAGGAAAATGGCATCAAACACACTTCCTGTGTACAAACCCAACCCATTCAGGAAAAAAAAAGAAGTGCCTTGTTTTCTGCTGATAAATGCACCTCAACTATCCATTTGTAAAAGCAACTGTGCATTTTGCTGCAGATAGATGCGGATAGGAATGTAACATTGACCCTGAATGCAACACTTTCCTTCCCTCTTTTCCTAAACAAGGATAAATTCTATGCAACTAAACGTTAATAATCGCTAAACACTGACATCACTTTGCCGTGTGTGCCTCCAACTGCTTTTATAAAAGTCTGCTAAACCCTGCTAAAGGTGGTGGTTGCATTAGTTTTTTTATTTTAGACTTTTTTAAAATGTATTTTTGCCTGGTGATCCAGCCAGTAACACACTATGTGTTAGGGCATGGGTGTCAAACTCAATTTTATCGCAGGCCTCATCGGCATTATGGCAGACTATATAAATTTATGCAGAGCTTTTTTCTCAGAGAATAGGTGTAAACCCCCCGTTGAACCACATTGAATGGTGGGTGTAGCCAAATTGCACAATAGTGGGATGATCTTAGAGGAGCAATAAATACCAGTAGTGTGTTATGTGCAGAGTTCAGGGATATGCTATGTGCAGAGTTCAGGGGTGCGTTATGTGTTGAGTGCAGGATCAAGAGGAGCACTATCCACAAAGTGCAGAGTTCAGGGATGTGGTACATACAGAGTGCAGAGTTCAGGGATGTGGTACATACAGAGTGCAGAGTTCAGGGATGTTCGCTGTGTACAGAATGTAGGATTAAAGAGTGAGCTACATACAGAGTGCAGGGTTTAGGAATGTGCCATGCGCAGAGTGTAGGGTTCAGCTTTCTTTCACAGGCTGTTCGCATCCCACCTCTGCACACATCTCCCTCCCCAGCCCTCACCAAACACCCCCCCCCCCCCCAAGCTTTCTCACATACCTGGCCCAGCTCTAGTGTAGATGGCTTCGCCTCTCTTTCTTACTTTCTGGGAGATCATTGGTCAGTACCCAGGCACAGATGGGAATCACAGCGCAGCTTATTATGTGATGCCCGATCCTACACTGCATCTCCCTGCTGTGAATGCAGAGCTGGCAGGGATCTGTGAGAGCCGCCGAGAGGAAAGCTGTCCTTATAAACACAGAAAACATTTGTGCTTACAAGTGACTGTAGTGAGCAGGAAGCGTATATCGAGAGCTGGAAGTGGCAGAATGAATTTCTGCCACATTCCAGCTGAAAAAAGCAGATTCGGCCTGGTGGCCTTGCATTTGACACAAGTCTTAGGGTGTCTCCTTTCTAGATAAAGGTGCAACCATTCAACTGCAGCATTTTCAACCTAGGGAGAGGTTAGTATTAGATGCCCTTGCAGATTTAGATGGAATTGACTAAAAAAATTAAAGCTGAACTCCATCTAACACTTTTTAATCAATTACAGCAAACAGGTTTTTTTCCTTTTGGGATTTAGGTTTTACATAAATTAATAAAAGCTGACAGTTGTTGGCATCCATAGCAGTGTTAAATGGTTTGTCTCAACCCTCTAACTGCCACTTTTGCTGTATAGCTTGGTCTGTCAGAAGAAGTTGAAAAATCACAAACACTGGCCACATTACAAGGGGAAAATAAAGGAAAAAATACACATAGGTAAGGATTGTTAAGTTTCATTATAATACATTTTTGTTTTTGGGTTTAATATGGCTTCAACTACTGTACCTCAAGAAAGAGTTTAACAGACAGACATAAACCTATAGGATCATCTTTAAGAACTAAAACTGAATAGGGGCAAAGATCTAACATTTTGCCTAAGCCCTCATTCAGCTGCTTAGCAGCCATAAATTATAGAGACACTTAACACTTTTGGTCAGTTGTGTGCAATGTACAGTAATACTTTGTTATGTACAACACAATGTACAAAGTGCAGCAGTCAACGGTTTGTGTCATAGTGCCCCTTATATTGCTCTTTAGGAGAAGGAAAATATGGCTAGTATTTGCAGTCAATGGGAGGAAAACAGTGCCTGACATCGAAGGTCAGCTGGTAGGAAAAGTATCTGGCATTAGCAGTTAGTGCAAGGAAAAAAATATCTTGGTAATGGGAGAAATGGGAATGGGAGAAAAAAATGCCTAGAGTTGGTGGTCCATGGAAAGAAGAACATTTTTGGTGTCTTTGGGCAAATGAAGGGGGGGATTAGTGCTCTGTGAAGAGAAAAAATGCCTCAATGGGGTGCAAGAAGGTGCGCTAGTGCTCATTTGGGGAGAAGGTTGGACATTGATTGGTGTTCTATGGGGGTAAAGGGGGACATTGGTGTTCTGTGGGGTAGAGGAGGGCATTGGTGTTCTCTGTTCTGTAGGGGAAGAGAGAACAATGGTGTTCTGGGGAGGGGCATTGGTACTCTGTAGAGAGAGAGGGAGGCACTAGTGTTCTGTGAAAGGAGAGGGGGCATTGGTACTCTGTGGGGGAAGAGGGGAGGTGCTCTGTGGAGGGCGGGACACTGGCATTCTGTGGGGGAAGAGGGAACACTGGTGCACTGGGGAGGGAATTGGTACTCTGTAGAGAGAGAGAGGGAGACACTAGTGTTCTGTGAAAGGAGAGGGGGGCATTGGTACTCTTTAAGGGAAGAAGGGACACTGGTGCTCTGTGGAGTGCAGGGCACTGGTATTCTGTGGGGGAAGAAGGGACCCCAATGCTAGGTGGGGTGAAATTGATACACCATGGGGGAAAGAAGGCACACTAGTACATTATGGAGGAAGGGGGGGATTAGTGCTCTGTGAAGGGAAAGGGGACACTGGATATGTGTGGAGACATGAGGGAGACACTGATGCGCTGTGGAGGGGTAAATTGTGCTTGGTGAGGTTAGCCTGGAGGACAGTAGATTACAGTAGAATACACGGCCCACACCGCTGCCTCCCTCTCCTGGAACTATAGTGCTCATGTTGAGTAGGAGTCTCCTTTCGTCCAACAGAGCAGCAATGGAATTGAAGCTAGGAGAAAGCGTTCCAGGACCAGGCCAACCATGGGACAGTCTGGACCAGTGGGACGGCAGTCCAGGACCGATTGGAGCAATTTTTCATGGCAGAACAGTAGTGTTGTTTAGTTTGTTTTTTTTCCCCAGTACTGCAATGTGTTTTGGTTTTGCTCTCCTATTGTGAGTGGGACTTTTAGGTTTTACGAACTGTGGCCTTCAAATACATGTGAAGACTGACAATATTTTTTTTTCAAAACAGATCTGTCAAAGCAAGGTAAACCCAAATATAAGTCTGTATAAAGAAGATGAGAATTCCTACCTGTACAAACTGGTTTAGTTATGACTTCAACAGGTTGACTGTTAATGAATAAGGCATCACACTAAGTATAGTATACACAAACAGTGTCATTTTGAGAGTAGATTGTATGCTTTATTCGCAGTGACTAATTATGACAGAGAGCACCAGGGAGTCAGGAACTGATATTTCAGACACTTACTGCTTATACGTGGATGTAACAGGGTCCTTTTTCAGTTGGCATGTAGATCACAGTTTGTCCTACTGCCAAAGCATAGAGTAGTGTCAAATTTAATTAGGATTACTTACTTGGGCCAGAGAGCTGTGGCTGGGACTGTGTATTTTCTTTCGGCCTGGAGATCATTCCACCCAGTAGTGCTACTCTTGAGAAAAATAGCCAAGTGCTTGAACAAGGCCAGGTTCAGCGGTACCCCAGGATTATGTTAAAATCCAGTGACAGTCCTGCAGGATTCGGGACAGTTGGGAGGTATGGAATCCATCTTCCTCCCAAGAAGCTCCATACTAATTTTTCTCACTCAATCATTAAAAATGATGCTTGAAGCAGGCTGGAAACTGGCAGTGTGTAGTCACTTTGTGTTCTTTGAACTGTGCTTTGAAAGTTAGTAAAAGACCCCCAAAGATCTTTTTTTTTTTATTATTAAAAATAATGTTTATTCTGCCAATGAGCAATATACTGTACATAAAATACAGATATGCTGGCCATACACTATAGGAAAAATAATCCAAAAATCGGTCATTTAGATAGTTTGTTCGTTTTTCGCCCAGTTAATGGGCACAAATCGGTTGGGGCTTATTTGAGCCAAAAAAAACGAAGGACAAGTTTGGAAATTTTTAGCCGAACGAACGATAAATCGAAAGGTTAATGTGTTTCCCATCCAAACTTTTTGCACTAGGTATATGTGAAAAAAAGATCAAAAAACTGATTCATGTATGTCCATTGAACGATTTATCACTCATTACGTGATGGCACTATCGTTTGCTTTCAAAGCCGATTGTTCCTTTTTCGAAAATGTTTTTTTTTTGTGTAGTGTATGGCCAGCATTAGTCATACAGGAAAAACAACCATATGGCACAGATTGCAATAATACAAAATAAACCTGCGAGAAAAGACTGTCATGCCAATAGACCCCCAAGATCTTTACGGTCATTCATGCAGATGCTGCTGGTTAGTAACTGTCCTGGTCCAGCAATCAACTGGCTTACATAGATTTATGGAGAAAAGCCTTATTTTTAAATCCATTCAAGCTTCTGACTTTAACTGTAGCCATGATTAAGGGGGGGGGGGTGGGGTGGGGGTTGGCCCCTGAGATGCATTGACTGTCTTTTAGTGCTAAACCAATAAATCATTTTGGACTCCATCACTTGGTCTGGTGCTCCTTCTATTAATATATACTGCATTTGTTTAAAATGGCACCTCAATGCAATTGCATCTTAGTACATAACAATGCACCAATGGGAACCATCTATGTTTTTTGGTGCACTGTGTTGGAAAAAAATGTTCATGTTTGTGTTAGGGTTGCCACATCATCCCTTTAATCCAGGACACATATTAATTACACAGGTTCTAAGGCTGATTAAGGTGGTAATTAAACTCACTTGGTGCCTTATCTGCATTAAATTAGCCTCAGAGCCTGTGTAATCCATATGTGTCCTGGATTAAAGGGATGATGTGGCAACCCTAGTTTGTGTGTTTTGGTGCGCTTGCACCCAGTTCAAAATGAATGGACTGCCTTATTACAGTGCACGCTAATGCACAAAATAACACACATTAAATAGTCACTATAGCTTTGCCCTGAATGGGCAAAGTGTCAGCGTGTGTGAAAAGGTCCCACTTGATTGACTAAAACCTTTCCAGTGACCCCCTGCTGCTCCTTCCTCCATCACAGCTGCCAGCAAAATACCTGTTTTTTGTCAGAGCATAGAGGAAGTGGTGGAATCTTCCTCTCCATCATGTGACAGTGCTCAGTATTAGTGATTAGCCACTAAACCCACCGTCGCATGCTACTGGGTATTTTGCATTTTGTGCATTCTAATAACGTCTGTTAAAGTACACATTGCCACAGTACACAGCATTGCATGTACAGTGGTGCATTACAGTACATCCCAATGTACTCAGTCAGTCGTGGTCAATGTACTTAGACTGCAGTACACCACAATGCACATGGTGCATATAGTGTGCGGTCAGAACCGCTCACCTGCTTCTGCATAGCTGTCAGATTGGGACAAGTAGCTGTGTCAGTGCAGTCATTGTATCCCAATAGACATGAATGGACTGCCTGCATATAGCATCTGACAGCTTAAGTTGCATAAACAAGGCACTGATTCACACTCTAAAGGTGTCAGTGTCCATCTGAATGAGGCCTTATAAAGCTAAAGCCTTGAACTTCATACAAATTGTCCAGTGGCAAAACAGTTCAAGGTTTCACACACATAACCACAAATGGCCATATAGTGTACAAACATGGATGTATTTTCTCTGCCATGAATGACAGGTTAAACTTACAGCCAATGGTGGTATTGGGGGGGGGGGGGGGGGCGGACGGACGTGGGACTCATGGTCCTCTAATGCGGGGGGGAAGGACAGGCAGCAGCAAGTGGGGTGGTAATTTCTATGGCCAGGGCGAAGTTAGGTGTAGAATCCTACAACCATAGGCTGCTCTTCCTTTGAGAGGCAGTCAAGAGGACGACATCAACTGTCATTGACTGGAGGTTGGGTATGTTCTGTCTCTGGCAGGCATATACACATTTTATTATATACATATTTACAAACATATTTCAAACTTTTTATTCGCCTTTTTATTTTTTTTTCGCTATAAGACCACATCTTTCCTGGTCAAGCAAACACAGGCAGGGATGGCAATGCAAACTAGGTACTACCTTAGGCAAGAAGGATTTCCTAGGTCTCAAGACCACCTTATCCCAATGCAAAAACAAAAAAGGTTCTTTCCAAGATAAAGTTGTCTGCTGACACTCGCCTAGCAGAGGTGACAGTTACAAGGAATACCACCTTGCAGGTGAGATCAGAGAAAGGAACATCTTTAATGGGTTCAAAAGGTAATTTCTGAAGCTCACAGAAAACAAGATTAGGTTTTAATCAGTGAAAGGCCAATGGTCTCTGAAACAAGATAAAAGGAGCAGAAACCAAACACAGCCATTTTCCCACCTATCATTACTATTTATGTTTTTTAAGATTAGTTGTATATTTTAGTTTTTTTTAACTACTTCAGCTCTGGAAGTTTTTCCCCCTTCAAGACCAGGCCATATTTTGCTATTTAACACCGGGCGCTCGGGTTCGGCACTTCACGGATTTGGTGGACAGATTACTTGGAGGGGCTGGGGAAGATCCGGCTGTCGTGGTGCACATTGGCACCAATGACAAAGTCAGAGGAAAATGGAGTGTCCTAAAATTGATTTTAGGGACTTAGGAGCTAAATTGAGGACTAGGACCTCCAAGGTAGTATTCTCTGAACTACTGCTGGTACCTCGAGCCACACCAGAGAGGCAGCGGGAGATTAGGGAAGTTAACAAGTGGCTGAGGAGCTGGTGTAGCAAGGAGGGTTTCGGGTTCCTGGAGAACTGGGGCCAACTTCTCAACCGGTTACCAGCTCTTTAGCAGGGACGGACTGCACCTAAGTGGGGAAGGTCTAGATCGGCTGGCAGTGAAGATGGCCGCTTCCCATCCGGGCCATTTTTTTTTTTTTTTTTGCTAGAACATTACTGAGAACCCCCAAACATTATATATGTTTTTTTTAGCATAGACTGTAGGGAATAAAATGGCAATCCTTGTAACCTTTTATGTCCCACTGTATTTGCGCAGGAATTTTTCAAACGCGTTTTTTTTTGGAAAAAAAAACTGTTTCATGAATAAAAAAAAAAACAAAACAGTAAAGAACACACGTGGAATTGCGCCAAACTTTGGTACTTAAAAATCTCCATAGGCGACACTTTAACATTTTTTACAGGGTACATGTTTAGAATTACAGAGGAGGTCTAGTGCTAGAATTACTGCTCTCGCTCTAACGCACACAATACCTCACATGTGTGATTTGAACGCTGTTTACATATGCGGGCGCGACTTATGTATGCGTTCGCTTCTGTGCGCAAGCTCGTGGGGACGGGGGGGGCTCTTTCATTTTTTTTTTTTAATTATTATTTATTTTACCTTTATTTTTATATTTTGGATCACTTTTATTCCTATTACAAGGAATGTAAACATCCCTTGTAATGGAATTAGTGCGTGACAGGTACTCTTTATGAAGAGATATCGGGTCTATAAGACCCCACATCTCTCCTCCAGGCTGAAAAAAACACCAAGATCAGAAAAAAATAGCAATCTCGGTCTTTCCAGCCGCATGCACGGCTTTGTTTCCTAAAGCCGGCCTGGACGTTACGTCATAACGTTGCGCCCGGGTCTCCGAGGATCACAGAGATGACTGGTGACCACCAGATAGTCACCAGTCAGCTCTCTTGTCAACTTCCGGAGGCAACGGATTCCTTCTCCGGGTCACCAATCGTACGGGCAGCCCGGGAGAAGCACTGGAGGGCGGCGAGAGGGTCCGGGCTTCCCCTCTTGCCGCCTATAAGAATGATCAAGTGGCTGAACTGCCGCTATGATTGTTCTTATGATGCAGGGAATGCAGCCGGAAAAAATGACATCTGAATGGTGCCTTCAGCTGCCGTCATCATTCAGATATCACCGCTCAAGGTCCAGAACATCAATAGACGTTCTACGGGTGGAGAGTAGTTAAACTAGGCGAAGGGGGGGAGGGTTCAGATGTAGAGATAGCCAGTTTAGAACAAATATAGGAGGGTAGTATTGGGGGAATTAATGGTAGGTTGAATAAAGCACCTAAACCTGAGGTAAGTATAGCAAGTCCTATTTGTAACCTCAGAACACCCATGAAGGAGGTGGCATATGTCTGGACAAAACTACTAGCTTACTCCCTAATGCCAGGAGTCTGGCGGACAAGACTTGGTTCAACAGCTCTCTTGATTGGCTGGCAAACATTCAAGGGTATTCCCTATATCCCAGAGATGGGGAGGGTAAAAAAGGGGGAGGGGTATGCCTGTATATCAAAAATGATGTACAAGTGAATGTGAGGGACGACATCACTAATGGAGCAAGGGAGGAGGTGAAATCCTTATAGGTAGAGCTAAAAAGAGAGTAAACCGGGGGGAAAATAATATTGGGAGTATGCTATAGCCCCCCTAACTTGGGGGAGGAGGGGGAGGTGGACCTCCTATCTAAATTTGGAGTGATGGCAAGGAAGTGTCATTATAATGGGGGATTTTAATTATCCAGACATAGACTGGGCAGGAACTGCATATTCGTCTAAGGCTTGCCATTTCCTAAATGTCACTGCACTAATGACACTGGCTGGGAAGGGGTTAACAAATAAGGCAATCAAAAGGTTAAATGTGTGCCTAACTATGTGTAATGTGTGTAAAGTGTGCTGCTTTTACTAATAGATCTCTAAGTTTTAGGGATGAGAAGTAGAGTGATTGTTCTCCTTGTACAGAGCTCTGTGTTGATTGTCAACATAGAACTCTCGGCTGTGATTGTATACAGCCAATTAGCAGGTCCTGGCTGTGAATCATTGGCTGGGCCTTGCTGACAGGCTCCTGCTGTGTACAATCATAACAGGTGCCTGCTGGGGAGTCTGCTTGCGCGTGTCCTAAACCCAGAAGTTGGCAGCAATGTATGGCTATGTCCATTTGCCTACACTGGCCACCCATCCGCAGTACATTGCGGGCGGATGGTCGAGAAATGGTTAATCATTTAAATTTTTTTGTTTTTCTTTTTTTTTTTTTCCTGGTAAGGATTTTCCTGCTGTTGTCAAGCAAACACAGGTAGGGACAGCAATGGCAAAGCTGTAACCAAATGCTTTAAGCGATCAATTCCATGGACTACTGGGTGTCAAGGATTTTTTTTACTGGGTGGAGGTGGCCCAACATGCACTCAAGGTATTAATCTGCCCTGCTGCACATGTCATGTCAGAGAGGCTGCTCTGGGGGGAAATTTAAATCAGACCTGGGTCACGGGTGTCTTCCATTACAGATGTTACAAATAAATACTTTTTCGTATATGTTTAAGGCAGAACTGTAAAGAAATACCTTTACAGTGAACAACCTTGCCCCCATCTCACACTGCAATGTTTGTTTAAATGCTTGTTTTTGCCTAGGGTACCAGTAGAAATAACATTCACTTACATTATCCCTTGCTTCCTCAGACTACTTCCTTCCATGCAACTGGTCCTTCTCTGATCCGATCTAGCCGGTGGTCGCAGATGTGACGTCACCACATACAGGAATAATAATCCTGCGTTGCAAGTGAGGATACCAAGGGCCTGCTCACAAGCCAGAGTATCTGAGAGAAGAGGTGAGTGTCCTCTGTCTGGGAAGTAAGTGATAAGATACATAAAAGGAAAAAAATAGCATTCAACCCCTGCAGTGCAGGGGGAAGTCCTACTACAAGGGTAGTTTTCATTTTCCTGGAGTCAAGCTTTAACGAATAAAATACATTTTGGGAAGCATCCATGTACTCTGGCAGAAGACCTGGCCCGATTATCTCAGCTGGGGGCATCCGGAATGGGGAGTGCGTCCAACCCCTGCCCTCTACCTTATCTCTATTTCCTATCCTACATATTACCCCCCCCCTCCCCTCCTCTGTTCCCCCTTTTCCCTTCCTCTATTCCCCCTTTTCCCCTTTCCTTCTCAGGTAACTCTCAGCCCATACACCCCACAGCAGAAATCCTAAAGTCTCCCTGGGAAACAATACACAGAGCGAATACTTCCACTGTTCTGCCTAGGAACAAACCTAGACCATAGTTGTTCCTAACTGTTGTATGAGTGGGTTACATATAAACCCTTTTGTTAGCCTCAGTCTTGAGTACTATAGAATCTTTTCTGATTAGTAAGACCCATGACTTATTTACAATTTGTGTTCTACACTGTATATGTGTGCTATGGCTTTCTCACATAAGAATGTGATTTTTGTATTATTTGTACTACTTTTAATGCTTCCAATAAACATATTTGTGGAAAAAAATACTTTTGAAAATAAAGGGAGAAGTTCCCAATTAATAAAAAAAAAGTAGCTAAGGTTTTGACAGTTGAAGAGCTGGCTATCAATGAGTTGTTGAGGACAGATTTTGGTCCTTAGAAGGATTTTCGAGTCAACAGATCTGTGCACACAGGCAAAAAAAAAGAATAATAATAATAATATTAATACAAAAAATCTAGTTAGGGTATTGACGATTGAAGAGCTAGCTATGAGTCTGTTGTTAAGGACAAATATTGTTCCTTAGGCCTGGTTCACGCCTATGCAGGCTGCAGTTTGCATATTCCAGGCCCTTTCCATAAAATGCACAGATGTGAAATACATCCATAGGAAACCATGTTAAATGGACTGTAGTGTGTTTCTACAAAACTGAAAACGCACTAAAAGTGCATAGGTGTGAACCAGGCCTAAAAGGATTTTTGTACAGATCTGTGGACACAGGCAGGGCGCATAAGAAAATATTCAGCACTGCAATTGAAATAACTAAAGCATTGTTTGGTAAAGTAGAATAAACCTAACCACTAAAATCCCAAAAAGCTTTTACATGTTATTATTACTTAGAAAACCATTTTTTTTTAAATCGCTAGCTATTTCTTTAAAATAACTGCTGGTGATATCCTGATATAAAGTAGGAAACCTAAGTGCCGTGGAGCATGGCACTCAGTGGCCCTTCATAATCCGGATGAGCAGGGCACCACCAGTAGCAAGGGGAGAGCTCAGGAAGCAAGTAAGACCCACAGTGATACGCTTCTGTAGCCCAAGGAGTCATCTGTCGTGGGCAAGTGGAGGGTCTGGACTGGCCAGCAAGTGACTCAGGTAATGAGTCACTTACCTGGTGGTGGTCAGAAAAACTAGCAGTGTCACCAAAAAGGTGGGGGTAAGTAGGTTGCATCCAGGTCCACTGTCAGTGTTATTGGAATGGTGTGTAGATGGCAGTCAGGTGCACTGTCATCGCCATTGGAATGGTGTATAGGTGAGAGCCAGATGCACTGTCAGTGTCAAGACTCAGGACCTTTTAAGCCTCTCCCACTATTAAATGCAATGTGGCCACACTCAGGATTTGGTGTGGGGCACCATGAATAGTCCTGCCCACAACTCCATATCTACTTTGCGGCTATTCTTGGGATTTCAAAAGTTCCCAAGTATGCTTATTGGGTGACAACACTCTGTAAATCCCCCTTCACATGCGTTACTAAACTGTAAGCTTCTGCTGTATATTGCCCTGGCATATTCACCATTTAACCACTTGCCTACTGGACACTTTTACCCCCTTCCTGCCCAGGCCAATTTTTAGCTTCCAGTGCTGTCGCACTTTGAATGACAATTGTGCAGCCATGCAACACTGTACACAAACAACATTTTTATCATTTTTTTTAAAACAGATAGAGCTTTCTTTTGGTCTTTTGGTGGTATTTAATCGCCCATGAGTTTTTTAAAAATATTTTGCGATATAAAGAAAAAAGACTGAACATTTTGAAAAAAACAATCTTTTTTACTTTCTGCTATAAAACATATCAAAGAAAATTAAAAAAAAAATAAATTTCTTCATAAATTTTGGCCCAATAATCCCAATAAGTGTATATTGATTGGTTTCCGTGAAAGTTATAGCGCCTACAAACTATGGTATATATACTGGAATTTTTTTTATACTACTAATGACTGTGATCAATGACTTATATTGGCATTGCAATATTGCGGCGGACAATCTGACAATAACAAACTAGAAAAGACCAAAAATTTGGAAAAAAAACAGTTTCTGTTATAAAATTTTGTAAATAATGGCTGGTACACATGATGAGATTATCGGATGAACGATCATCCATTTTTTTTTTGCATACTAATCTCATATCAAAACTGAAGAGTTTACTAAAATTACAAAAATTCTCATATGACAGAATAAAAATTCGTAAGTGATTTAATGTGTTGTAGTGTATTTGTATTGCGTTTTCGAACAACAACTGTACTGATTAAATAAAAATCGTACGATCTGGTATCGTACAAATTTTTTTTAAATGCATATCCACTCGGATAATATCTGATGAACTGTCATGATTGCCTCTTGAAAGCTCTGTACTAACGATCAGATCTTTTCGAAAGCAGTATTTTTCATACGATTTTCTGATTGTTTGTACGGGGCTTAAAGTGGTTGTTAACTTGTGACAACCACTTTCACCTACAGGTAAGCCTATAATAAGGCTTACCTGTAGGTGCCCTGCATATCTCCCAAACCTGCACGGTTCAATAGATATGCAGTGTACTAGCTATGCCGACGTCATTTTGCCACATGTGCAGTGAAGAAACGGCCTCCGTGCCGTTTCTTCACTGTAATCGTGCTGTGACTGGCGGCTCCCACGCGCATGCGCGGAAGTGACGTCACGCGACTCTGGCCAGTCACAGAGCCGGAGATCGCGGCCCCAGAAGGAAGAGGGGCAGAAGATGGACAGGGGACAGCGCTGGACATCTCAGGCTTCGTGTCCAGGTAAGTGGCACATAATGGGCTGCTATGCAATGCATAGTAGCCCATTATGCATCTACTTTGCAGGGGAATACAGAGGAAGTAAACCCCATCTGGGTTTACTTCCTCTTTAAGTTATTGTTCTCCTTCACTGATGTGCGCTGATGCAGCTGCACTGATGCACTAATGGGCACTGATTAGACAGCACTGATGAGGTGGCACTGATGGAGCAAGATGAAGAGGCACTGATGAGGCTGCACTGATGGGCACTGATAGGTGGCAATGATGGACACTAATAAGCAGCACCGATGGACACTCATAGGTGGCACAGAGGGTCACTGATGGGCGTGACTGGTGGGCAATGATAGGAATCACTGATAGGCACTGACAGGCAGCACTGATGGGCACTATTTGGCAGCACTGGTGGGCACTGATTTGCAGCATTGATGGGTACTGTTTGGGCTGCACTGATGATCAGTGCCTGATTATCAGTGTAGATGCCCTCTGTGTGGATTTGTTGGTTATCGGCTCTCCTGTTTACCGGCAAATCCTATTTACACTGTGATCTTTGGACACAGCTGATCACGTGGTAAAGAGCCGCTGTGATTGGCTCTTAACCACAATCTGTGATCAGCTGTGTTTCAAAGACACGGCAGTCATAGATGCCTGCAGATGCACGCCACAGGGGGCGCAGGAGAAGCGCGATCATGAGAGGACATTATATGACTCCCTCCCGGCAATGTGCGACTGTGCTGTATCTGTCGTGCAGAGGTTAAAGTGAACCTTCCATGAAAATGCTGCCAGAAATTGTGCTTACTGATAACTTCCTATACTACTTACTGTTAGGGCTGCAGTGCTAACACATTTTCTGTCCTAGAGTGACAATGCTGCACCTCAACAGATACAGTGAGCCTTGTCACCCTGGCACAAAAATATGTTACTGGCAGGATTACCAAGTAAAATAAATGAACAAAGAGGCCTAAAAACTTTTGCAATTATTACATCTAAAGACGTAAGTGCAATTATTACATTTTTGTTCTTGGGTTTAGATATGCTTTAATTTCCTGCTAACAATAAACATTGAAAATAACAATCAACAGAAAAAAAAAAAAAAAATTGAAATATTTGCTAAGGTTTTGGCAACATGCCTTTCTCAATTTATAACCAAAATGATTGTTCCTGGCTAAATATTGTGGTGGGGTGAAGCATTAATTATGCTGATCATCTAATTAATATAAAGTGATTTTCGCACTGGAATTGTATTAATTGTTGAAAAATATAAAACCTGGGTTGTAATAGATTTTCTCCTGTCTGAGATAGTGATTGTTTAGATTCAGAAGTTGAATAACTGTGAAAACTGTAAAGCTGGCCATACACTACTCAAATTTAATTCAAAAATGTTTGTTTTTAGAACATTCGTTTGACTTTCTAATTGTTAGTGGGGGTCAAAGTGCCATTCGTTTTTGACTGCAGTGATAAGAAGATTCAATAAAGCAGGGTGGAAAATGTGTCTCAAATGCATGAATTTCTAACACAAGGGCCTCATTTAAACTGCTGCTGGTAAATGGACGTTTAGAGGCATTTGGACGTTTTTTTCAGCTGCCCCTGAACTTTCCTCTGTGTTATCTTATCAGTACATTTACACAGGGTCGTTTAGGGTAGTTTCCAGGCAGTTGAGTTTAAAGGCTTTTTTTGGAACGCAAAAAAATGGGTTCAAACGCCAGTTCAGAGGCATTTAAAATACCAAACAGCTTGTAAACGCCGCTAAACGCGTCTAAACACGGTAACGCGCATCTAGGACCGTTTCATTTACATTTGTTTAAATTTGTTTAAAAAACGCTCCTAGACGCGAACGCGGCAAAACGCAGCTAAACGCGGCATGCAAAACAGCCGTTTTAGACGCCGACTTTTAGCTGTCAAAAAAAAACGTTCAAAGGAGGTTGAAATAGCATCCCGTGTAAATGGAGCCTAAGGCCTCATGTACACTGCTGCTTCTAAATGGATGTTTAGGGGCAGTTGGGCATTTTTCAGCTGCCCCTGAACTCTCCTCTATCTTATCAGTACATTTACACAGGGTCGTTTACAGTCCTTTCTAGACAGTTAAGTTTAGAGGCTTTTTTTGGAAAGCAAAAAAATTAGTTCGGGATGGAAGTTCAGAGGAATTTGAAATGCCAAATGCCTGTAACAGCTTGTAAACACGCCTAATTGCGTAATTCGCGTTTAGCAGCGTTTCAGTCATAGGCGTTTGTCATTAAAAAAAAAACGCTTCTAGATGCGAACATGGCAAAATGCAGCATGTAAAACGTGGCTAAACGGACGTTTTTAAGCGTCAGTTTCTAGCTGTCAAAAAATCGTTCAGGAGAGGTTGAAAAAGCGTCTCGTGTACATTAAACCTAAATGTAGTTTTTGTTCAGGAATATCTATTCATACCATATTGTTTTTTAAAAGTAAACTTTTACGAAGTACTTTTGTATGACATTCGTAAGTCAAAAAATTAACTAATGAGAATTTCATGTAAATGTTCCTTTGAAAATCTACTAGAGTATGGCCAGCTTTAGATCATTTGGCTGGGTTTGTCATTCCATCTTTTCCATATTGAAACCCTGTTTGGGTCAAGGGCAATAAATTCTCTCTTTTAAAGGAGAAGTATGGACAAAACTTTTTTGGCCATACTTCTGTTATGGATCACGGGAGTGCAGTTCATTCTACACTCCTATAACCTGATTTCAGCCGACAGCGGGCTAAATATTCAGCTTGCTTATACAAAAAGTCTTTATTATACACCATTAATTACAAATGGTTCTATTCACAACGTGGGATTTTTCCTCTTTAAAATTTGTGGTAAAATGCGGTATTTCATTGAAGTATGCGGTATTTATCTCATGAAACCATGTGGTATTTTATCTCATGCGATATTCAGTGGAATGGATACAGTGGAGAGAATTTAGAACCCCTAGAAATATGCCAACAGACTAAGGCTGGGTTCACACTAGTCCGATTCTCGGACCGACATGAAGAGCACAAGTTGCATTACGTCACAAAAACAATGATTCCTTATGAGAGCCGTCTTAACTGCTCCGACATGTGTTTTTCAAAGTCGGAACGACTTTGAAAAAGGTTCCTGTACTACTTTTGTCCGACTTTGATCCCACTTCAGCCCATTGAAAGGCATTGAAGTCGGATCAAAGTCGTATCAGTGTCTTCACTGATCCGACTTTGGAATGCGACTTGTGCTGTGGGGATCTTGAAGGGGCACTCCACACCATATTTTTAAAGAAAAAACTGGCATGGGGTCCCCCTCCAGGAGCATACCAGGCCCTTTGGTCTGGTACAGATTTTAAGGGGAACCCCATGCCGAAAAAAACAGCGTGGGGTCCCCCCCAAAATCCATACCAGACCCTTATCCGAGCACGCAACCCGGCAGGCCAGGAAAGGGGGTGGGGACGAGCGAGCGGCCCCCTCCCTCCTGGACCATACCAGGCCGCGTGCCCTCAACATGGGGAGTATGGGTGCTTTGGGGCAGGGGGTGTTCCGCGCCCCCCACCCCAAAGCACCTTGTCCCCATGTTGATGAGGACAAGGGCCTCTTCCCGACAACCCTGGCCGGTGGTTGTCGGGGTCTGCGGGCGGGGACTCATCGGAATCTGGAAGCCCCCTTTAACAAGGGGGTCCCCAGATGCCGGCCCCCCACCCTATGTAAATGAGTATGGGGTACATCATACCCCTACCCATTTACCTGGAAAGAAATATGTACACAAAAAAAACACACATCTTTTTAAAATATTTTATTAAATCTGCTCCGGTGGTCTTCTCCCCTCTCCGGTGTCTTCTTTTCTTCGGCTCTTTTGCGGGGTCTTTCATCTTCTGAGGGGTCTTTTCTTCTCCTCTGCGGTGTCTTCTGCTCTTTTGCTGGTCTTCTCCGCTGTCCTCTTCCCTCTCTTCTTCTTCTTCTTTTCTTCTTCTTCTTCCCATGTTGACACGACGCGTTCTCCTTCA
>BLSH010344254.1:436512-450018 GCA_018402905.1 Glandirana rugosa
TGCTGAGACGTTACATGGGGTGGACACAGTGACCGACGTTTGACGGGGAGGACACAGTGACCGACGTTTGACGGGGAGGACACAGTGACCGACGTTTGACGGGGGTGGACACAGTGACTGACGTTTGACGGGGAGGACACAGTGACCGACGTTTGACGGGGAGGAGACAATGACCGACGTTTGACGGGGGTGGAAGTGACACAGGTGGGGTACATTGCAGAGTCGTCCCCCCCCCCCGCACTTACCCCATCCAGGCAGGAGTGTTGCAGAGATTCGGCATGCGAGAGCGCGCTGGAGTCTGCAGAGTTCGGCACACGGAGAGCGGCTGTCCCCCCTCGTTGGTCCCCGGGCGGTCATGGTCTCTGTGGGAGTGGAGGTCACCTCCGCTGCCACAGTGACCCGCCCCCGGCCACGCATCCAATCACCCTGAGCAGAGGCTCAGGGCAGCCAATCAAGCTATGAGTGTGCGCCTGTTCAGCACACACTCATAGCTTTTAATGGCCAACCAATAGGCTCACTACTTGGCTGTCATGTGACAGCCAAGGAGCCGAAAAAAAAAAAAAAAAAAAAGAAAGTCAATGTACCGGCGCCACCTGCAGGGGGGCGGGGTTGACTTTTTTTTTCTTCTTTTGCCGGCGGGGAGGCAGCGCCCCAGCGCCCCTCACACACCAGCAGCCGCTGCTATAGCCTCACTGGTGTGATTCTCCCATCCCAATTCATCCAATAAGCTTAGCAAACAGAATTTAGGTTCCAAGGGGAGTGATACTTGAAATATCCCATTAAGAGTGTCCACCACTCCCCTCCAATATGGGTGCAGTTTGGGCACCTCCACAGTAGGTGAATCAAGTCACCATGGTCTCGTTTATACCTAGTGCACAACGGAGTAGATAATAGTCCCATAATATGTAATCTATGAGGGATATAGTGCACTCTCGCAAGGATACACAACTGTGTCAGTCTCACACATTCAAGGAACAAGTAGTTACAACCTGGAGAGTCTTCTCCCATTGGTCCTCATTAAGCTGACCAACATCATTCTCCCACTTAGCTAAAATTTGTAGGGGGTGTTTTTCCAGAAACAGCTGGAGGAGCATGGCATAGCATTGCGATATGAAGCCTTTAGAAGTTATAGCCTCTTTAACCAAGTTAAATGGTGTTATGGCGTGCTGTAATTGCATGTAGTGGAACTGCATAGAAGTCAGCAGACCATACGCCTCCCGCAGAGCCTCAAAGGAGAGCAGAACTCCATTATGGAAAATTTGCCTCAGATACAAAATGCCAAACTTTCTCCATATTGCACCGTGTTGAATTTTGGCTAGTTCAAGGTAGGTGTCATTAGACCAGATGGGGCTAAACTCTGTAATGCCCACCACCCCCTGAAGATATCTAGCATTATTCCATACCTTCTGGATTAAATTATATGTTGGGAAGGTTTTATGTGGCTTACCAAAATCTTGGACTTCCAGAGCCACTGGAATGAACCCACCCCTCACTGTGTGTGGCATCACTGCCTTGGGAGTAACCCCCTACTCCCTACTCCCAGGAAAGGTACCTATTAGGTGCTGCAGTTGCGAAGCCAGATAGTATAACCAGGGATTCGGCAATGCTAGCCCACCGCATCTTTGGGACGTTGCAAATGTTCTAGTTTTATTGTGGGAGGACGATTTTTCCAGATTAGTTTACAAAATATAGTATTGGCAATCCTAAAGGTCTCTGAGGGAATCACCACCGGGGAATTATGAAGAAAATACAGCAATTGGGGCATAAGAATCATCTTAATGAGTTTCACCTTGCCTGCTACAGACAAAGAGAATTCCAAGTTTTCATGCTGTCATAAAACCGTTGTAGGACTGGAGGGATATTAAGGCGGCCAAAATCACGAATGCAAGGAGTCACCCAAACCCCTAGATACTTAAAAGAGGCGGTAAGCGGAACACGCAGAGTCTCATGGACCATCTCCATTGTCATCAATGAGCATTAATGCAGATTACATTTTGTCCAATTAATCCTGAGTACCTGCCAAATGTTGTGATAGTTGTCATGGTCTCCCTCAGAGAAGCATCTGTATTTCCAAGTAAAATCATCTTGTCATCTGCATATAGCATCACTTTTTCCTGTCTATTGCCATAGCAGAAACCAGTGATGCCTGGGTTATCCCTAATCTGAATAGCCAGAGGTTCTATAACTAGAGCAAACAGCAGGGGCGACAAAGTGCACCCCTGCCGTGTACCCCTCCCCAGTGTAAAAGTGTGAGACAGTCTGCCTGGCTCCCAGATGGCTGCCTGAGGATGGCAATACAGGAGGCGAACCCAGGAGATGTATATCTCTCTGAATCCAAATCTTTTAAGGACCTCCCATAAATACACACATTCAATGCTATCAAATGCCTTCATAGCATCTAGGGATAGCAGAGCTCTATGTCCTATATTGTCAGCTAGTGATTGCATATTTAGAAAAAGCCTTCTTAACCAGTTCAGATCCGCGCTATAGCCAAAAGACAGCTACAGCATGGATCTGAATTGCCAGGGGGCGGCCATGGATGTGCGCCCCTTTGCGAACTCCCCGCAAGCACTCACAGCCGGCACGCTCTCACGGCTGCCGCACGCTGTGTCTGCGTGCCCGTGGGTCGGGCAGACTCGATGTCCGCTGGAGACCCGCAATTCCCTTTTAAAGCGGCAGAATGGGGAACCGCTGATGTAAACATGGCGGTTCTCCATTCTGTGAGGGGGGACATAACAGATCTACTGATCCCTGTAATCGGGATCAGTTAGATCTGTTATATCCCTGCCAGGTCAGCCTCCATACAGTTAGAACACATACAGGGAACACAGTTAACCCCTTCCCTTCCAGTGACATTTATACAGTAATCAGTGGACATTTAAATTTCTGATTACTGTATAAATGTCATTGGTCCCAAAAAAGTGTCAAAAATGTCTGACATGTCCGCTGCAATATCGCAGTCCCGATAAAAATCGCAGATCGCCGCCATTACTAGTAAAAGAAAAAACAATAATAAAAACACCATAAATCAATTCCCATAGTTTGTAGGCGTGATAACTTTTGCGCAAACCAGTCAATACACGCCAATTGCGATTTTTTTTTTTTTACCAAAAATATGTAGAAGAATATATATCGGTCAAACCCGATGAATCATTTTTTTATATATTTTTTTTTTATATTTATTATAGCAAAAAGTAAAAAATATTGTTCTTTTTTCAAAATCGTCGCTCTTTGTTTGTTTATAGCGCAAAAAATAAAAACCGCAGAGGTGGTCAAATACCACCAAAAGAAAGCTCTATTTGTGGGAAAAAATGATAAAAGTTTTGTTTGGGTGCAACGTCGAACAACCGCGCAATTGTAATTCAAAATGTGACAGCGCTGAAAGCCAAAAATTGGTCTGGGTAGGAGGTGGGTTTAAGTGCCCTGTAAGCAAGTGGTTAAATTGACTGCAGTAGATTTATTCGGCACAAGGTGGGGAAATGCAATGCCAGCCAGGTATATTGCGATGTAGGTTGATACAGCTCTTCATAAAACCCCGTAACTACGGGCCCAAATTGTTTTTTATTGCTCCAATAACTGGTGAGCATTGCTGTGAGTTTGCAATCTTAGCTAGGAGGCGACCAGTACTCTCGCCTTCCTCAAAGCATGCCAACCTGGAGAAAAAATGTTTTTTCTCCGCCAAGGAGGACACCAGACGCCGTATGCAGACTGAGGCCTCCCTAGCGGGGATGATAGGATCTTCCACATATTGCATCTCCAACGTATATACCTGAGATTCTAACTCCTCCCTTAGCCCTGTTACCTTTAGTAACTTCCGTAATAAGAAGTCCCCTCAGATAAGCCTTGGAAGTCTCCCATTGAGTAAGAATAGAATCTGTAGGTATCTCTCCATCAAAGTACCCGAGTACCTGTCACAGCCCATCAAAGTACCCGAGTACCTGTCACCTGCCCATCAAAGTACCCGAGTACCTGTCACCTGCCCATCAAAGTACCCGAGTACCTGTCACCAGCCCATCCGAGTACCCGTCACCATCCCATTTTAGGACCCGAGTACCTGTCACCAGCCCATCTGAGTACCCGAGTACCTGTCACCAGCCCATCAGAGTACCCGAGTACCTGTCACCTGTCCATCAGAGTATCTGAGTACCTTTCACCAGACCATCAGCGTACCAGAGTACCTGTCACCTGCCCATCTGAGTACCCGAGTACCTGTCACCAGCCAATCTGAGTACCCGAGTACCTGTCACCAGCCCATCAGAGTACCCGAGTACCTGTCACCAGCCCATTAGAGTACCAGAGTACCTGTCACCAGCCAATTAGAGTACCAGAGTACCTGTCACCTGCCCACCTGAGTACCGAAGTACCTGTCACCAGCCCATCAGCGTACCCGAGTACCTGTCACCTGCCGATCAGAGTGCCCGAGTAGCTGTCACCAGCCCAGCAGAGTGCCCGAGTAGCTGTCACCAGCCCATCAGAGTACCAGAGTACTTATCACCAGCCCATCTGAGCACTCAAGTACCTGTCACCAACCCATCAGAGTACCCGAGTACCTGTCACCAACCCATCAAAGTACCCAAGTACCTGTCACCAGCCCATCACCGCTTTTTACCAGGTGACTGGCTGTGTCCAAGCTGTTACTGGGTTCTCCCTCTCACACACCGATCCTGTAAACACCAAGCACACTGATTCCCCCCCAGTAATAAAGAGGACCTGTCACGACCCCATCAAAGTACCCGTCACAGCCCATCAGAGTACCTGTCACCTGTCCATCAAAGTATCCGAGTACCTGTCACCTGTCCATCAAAGTACCCGAGTACCTGTCACTTGCCCATCAAAGTACCCGAATACCTGTCACAGCCCATCAAAGTACCCGAGTACCTGTCACCTGCCCATCAAAGTACCTGAGTACCTGTCACCTGCCCATCAAAGTACCCGAGTACCTGTCACCAGCCCATCCGAGTACCCGAGTACCTGTCACCATCCCATTTTAGGACCCGAGTACCTGTCACCAGCCCATCTGAGTACCCGAGTACCTGTCACCAGCCCATCAGAGTACCCTAATACCTGTCACCAGCCCATTAGAGTACCAGAGTACCTGTCACCTGCCCATCTGAGTACCGAAGTACCTGTCACCAGCCCATCAGCGTACCCGAGTACCTGTCACCTGCCCATCTGAGTCCCCGAGTACCTGTCACCAGCCCAGCAGAGTGCCCGAGTACCTGTCACCAGCCCATCAAAGTACCCAAGTACCTGTCACCAAACCATCAAAGTACCCAAGTACCTGTCACCAGCCCATCAGCATACCCGAGGACCTGTCACCTGCCCATCTGAGTAACCGAGTACCTGTCACCAGCCCATCAGAGTACCCAAGTACCTGTCACCTGCACATCAGAGTACCTGAGTACCTGTCACCAGCCCATCAGAGTACCCGAGTACCTGTCACCAGCCCATCAGAGTACCCGAGTACCTGTCACCAGCCCATCATCGTACCCGAGTACCTGTCACCTGCCCATCTGAGTAACCGAGTACCTGTCACCAGCCCATCAGAGTACCCAAGTACCTGTCACCAGCCCATCAGAGTACCCGAGTACCTGTCACCAGCCAGTCAGAGTACTCGAGTACCTGCCACCAGTCCTTCAGAGTACCCGAGTACCTGTCACTAGCCCTTCAGATTACCCGAGTACCTGTCACCAGCCCATCAGAGTACCCGACTACCTGTCACCAGCCCACCAGAGTACCAGAGTACTTGTCACCAGCCCATCTGAGTACTTGAGTATCTGTCACCTGCCCATCAGAGTACCCGAGTACCTGTCACCAGACCGTCAGTGCACCAGAGTACCTGTCACCTGCCCATCTGAGTACCCGAGTACTTGTCACCAGCCCTTCAGAGTACCCGAGTACCAGCCCATCAGAGTACTCAAGTACCTGTCACCTGCCCATCAAGTACCTGTTACCAGCCCACCAAAGTACCTAAATACCTGTCACCTGCCCAATAGAGTACCCAAGTACCTGTCACCAGCCCATCAGCATACCCGAGGACCTGTCACCTGCCCATCTGAGTAACCGAGTACCTGTCACCTGCACATCAGAGTACCTGAGTACCTGTCATCAGCCCATCAGAGTACCCGAGTACCTGTCACCAGCCCATCAGATTACCTGAGTACCTGTCACCAGCCCATCACCGTACCCGAGTACCTGTCACCTGCCCATCTGAGTAACCGAGTACCTGTCACCAGCCCATCAGAGTACCCGAGTACCTGTCACCAGCCCATCAGAGTACCCGAGTACCTGTCACCAGCCAGTCAGAGTACTCGAGTACCTGCCACCAGCCCTTCAGAGTTCCCGAGTACCTGTCACTAGCCCTTCAGATTACCAGAGTACCTGTCACCAGCCCATCAGAGTACCCGAGTACCTTTACCAGTCCATCAGAGTACCCAAGTACCTTTTACCAGTCCATCAGATTACCCGAGTACTTGTCTCCAGCCCATCAGAGTACCCGAGTACCTATCTGCAGCCCATCGGAATACCTGAGTACCTATCTGCAGCCTATCAGAGTACCCGAGTACCTATCTGCAGCCCATGCCTCATAGAATATACCTTGGGTGTTTGCTTTCCAAAATGAGGTCATTTTGGGGGTAATTCCACTGTCCTGGTGCTCCAGGGCCTTCAAAAGTGTGATAGGTATGAATTCAATTTTATGTGTAATTTATGCTCCTAGAACGCCTGACGGTGCTCCCTGCATGTTCGGCCTCTGTATGTGGCCAGGGTGTTAAAAAGTCTCACACATGTGGTATTGCCATACTCAGGACGAGTAGCAGAATATATTTTGGGAGTTAATTTTTGCTATATACATGCTATGTGTTAGAAATATGTTATAAATTGACCACTTTGTGTAAAAATGAAAGGGTTTTCATTTTCTTTCCACGTTTTTCGAAGACTTGTGGAAAAAAATGAACCATTCAAAAGACTCATAATGCCTTATACAATATACGTTGGGGTGTTTTCTTTCCAAAATGGGGTCATTTTGTGGGTAATTCCATTGTCCTGGTGCTCCAGGGCTTTCAAAAATGTAATGGGTCTTTAGGAAATTAGATGTGAAACTTCTGCTCCTAGAATGCCTGACAGTGCTCCCTGCATGTTGGACCCCTCTATGTGGCCAGGGTGTGAAAAAGTCTCACACATGTGGTATCGCCATACTCGGGATGAGTAGCAGAATATATTTTGGGGGTTATTTTTGCTATATACATGCTATGTGTTTGAAATATCATATAGATTGACCACGGTTTGAAAAAAAAAATACGTTTTAATTTTCTTTCCACATTTTCCGAAGACTTGTGGAAAAAAATGAACCGTACAAAAGACTCATAATGGCTCATAGAATATACGTTGGGATGTTTGCTTTCCAAAATGGGGTCATTTTGCCGGTAATTGTATTGTCCTGGTGCTGCAGGGCCTTCAAAAGTGTAATAGGTGGCTAGGAAATCATATGTGTAATTTATGCTTCTAGAACGCCTGGCGGTGCTCCCTGCATGTTGGACCTCTCTATGTGGCCAGGCTGTGTAAAGGTCTCACACATGTGGTATCACCATACTCGGGATGAGTAGCAGAATATATTTTGGGGGGTTATTTTTGTTATGTACATGCTATGTGTTAGAAATATCTTATAAATTGACCACTTTGTGTAAAAATAAAAGCGTTTTCATTTTGTTTCCACGTTTTTTGAAGACTTGTGGAAAAAATTAACCATTCAAAAGACTCATAATGCCTCATAGATTATACGTTGGGGTGTTTGCTTTCCAAAATGGGGTCATTTTGTGGGCAATTCCATTGTCCTGGTGCTCCAGGGCCTTCAAAAGTGTAATAGGTCGTTAGGAAATTAGATGTGAATCTTCTGCTCCTAGAATGTATGGCGGTGCTCCCTGCATGTTGGACCTCTCTATGTGGCCAGACTATGAAAAAGTCTCACACATGTGGTATCGCCATACTCGGGGCGAGTAGCAGAATGTATTTTGGGGTGTAATTGGAAGTATGCATATGCTGTGTGTGAGAAATAACATGTTATGACAATTTTGTGCATAAAAAAAAAAATTAATTTTCTCAAGAATTGTGGGAAAAAGGTACAACTTCAAAAAACTTGCCATGCCTCATACTAAATACCTTGGAATGTCTACTTTTCAAAAAGGGGTCATTTGGAGGGTAGTTGTACTTTCCTGACATTTCAGTGCCTCAGGTGTGATCAATTTTTAATGATTGGCACCATAGCTTGTAGACTCTATAACTTTCACACAGACCAAATAATATAAACTTATGTAGGTTATTTTTTACCAAAGATAGGTAGCAGTATAGGTTTTGGCCCAAATAAATGAACAAAAACCAGAAAATTGTATCATACTTACCGTAATTTTCTTTTCCTGGTGCCTATCCATGGCAGCATACCTGTGACAAGCTCCGCCTTGGCTCCTCCCTCAGGACGAGTGAATAGTATAAAAGAAAAGGGCTAGAGCCCTCCCATCATTCTACTTAATATAGCATACCGAGGGTGGGATTGTATGCTGCCATGGATAGGCACCAGAAAAAGAAAATTACGGTAAGTATGATACAATTTTCTGTTTTCCTGGTGCCTCCATGGCAGCATACCTGTGACAAAATAACTAGCTGAAATGGGTGGGATGATACATAGTACAAGAGGTATCCATGGGACCCTCTTGATATAGGTAGACAAAAGAAAACCCTATTAAGTTGAGTTAGCTCGAGACTGTTATGTAGGACCATGTCCTCACTCTTCTTAAACTGGAGAAAAGAGGACTCCCTTGATGATTTACCATCCAGCCGTATCTTGATAGTGTAGGCCACAACCTCCACCTGTGTTCCACTACCTGGGCTGGATCTTTGATAAAAGGTGGATATCATCTCGTTAGTGATAAGAACTGCGACCCAGTTCTTGTAGAGAAGCTTTGATAGTGATCCGAGCCCCCGTGAGGGCTCTGAAAGAAGTGCAAGGTCTGAAGGGGAGGCTCTGGAATTGTAGAATGACCTGTTTGATTGAAAAACCCAGGTACTTCTGTAATGGTTACAGCATGGGTGTGTGCGAGTAAGCATTCCTGAAACCCCGGGTACGTCCAATTCTGTTGTTCTGGGAGATTAAGTCTGACCTTTTTCCTGTGACAGAAAATGCTTTCTGTAACCTTTCTTCAAAGAGTGCTCTGCCACCAAAAGTATTTAGGCTAAGTTTCCATTATTGCGACCCCAAAGACGCACAATTTAGAGTGCGACTCTTAAGCAACCCTGAGTACAGCCCCGACCCAACTTTACATTCTCTAGATCAAAGTTGCATCAAAGGTCGGAACAAAGCAGTGCAAAAACCCTTTTTTTTTTGGAGTTGTTGCGACTTGAGTCGCACCAATTAGAACGGGGACTATTGGAATATATAGACTTTGACGCAGTGTCAGCTGCCCATAGTTCTAACCACAATGCCTGTATTGCTATTACAAGAAGTAGCATGGATCCTGCGAAGAATTGAAATGTATCCATTGCCGCCTCACCGGTGAAGTCTGTTGCGAGCAATAATTCGCCCCAAGTCTTGCCTATAATTTCTCTAGGGACATTGCAGAATCGCTGTTTCCCCATTTTCAGTCCATGCCTGCATGGCTTT
Source organism: Glandirana rugosa (assembly GCA_018402905.1). NCBI lineage: Eukaryota > Metazoa > Chordata > Amphibia > Anura > Ranidae > Glandirana > Glandirana rugosa. The sequence goes on from BLSH010344254.1 coordinate 446,165, forward strand.
GGATACAGGTAAGGCAATTGCTGGCTTCCAGGCATTTGCCCGTCATTTGGTGGTAAGCTTCTTTCAGTCAGGGTCTTTTCGTCTACCTAAACCTCCATTGAGGCTACATCATCGATTGGTGAGATGAAATTCTTTGCCACTGCTGTGTCTACCTCTGGTGGACCGTCTGCTATTGCATAATCTTGTTCTGACAGTGGATACATTTTCCTAGGCGAATGAGAGAAAAAATGTTTATTTATTTATTTTTTTCCCCCACTGACATCTTCTGATATCCCCAAGAAGAAAGAAGGAAACCTGCTCCCTTAGAAATGGGAGGTACATCTTTGACTTCTCAGATGTAGTGTTTCCAGCCAATATCTGATCTTACAGCCTGGACATAGGGCTGAGATAAGGAAGAGTTGATGTCTGTGGGTCAAGCTCCTCTGAGCTATCCTTAAATGGCCATTATCATCCCGATGTCTAGGAGGGATACTGGCTGCGTGGTGAGAGGATTCTCTCTAGAATGGGCTAGGAAGAGTTAACTTCTCTGGAGGAGGTTGAGCTAATTGCTGCCCTGGAACTGCTGAGCTCATTCTGATATGCAACCTTTGCATAATTTTGAGCAGGTTGGTTACCTGATAACCGTCTGACTCTGTTTGCTGGATAGAGTCTAAGCCTTGGCTTCCACTATTGCGACCCCCACAGTCGCACGATCTGGAGTGCGACCTCAATGTGACTTTACACCCTCTGGGTATCAAAAGGATGGAACAAAGCCACGCAGGGGTCTTCCCAATATCGCTGACTTTCAAAGTCGCATATATGGGAACAGGTGCCACTAAACACAATGGGCTGTGATCTGTCATGCGACTCGTACGGTAAGTTGCACCAGTGGAAATGTGCCCCATAGCAACCTTTGCAAACCAATTCAGTTGGCAATGGGATGGCCTCGCATGCTCTGAATTTTCAGGGACTTGGGAATTGATGAACATGAAGCACTGTAACTTTCCACAGATGCACTTTTGCCCCTTGCATGATATCCTGAGCTGGATGGTCTGCTGGTTGGGGCTTTTATAAGCTGCATTGATGTCCACTTGGACTTATTTTGGCGTACATGGCTGAAATACATAAACGTACCAGCATAAGTACTCTCCTTCCTTTTTTTTTTTTTCTTACCTGGATGATGGTCCTTACCATAAATGTTGGAGAGGGTCTTGGTCGGTTGGCGTACAGCTCCTGATAGGCAACGGACAGAAAAAAACAGCTATAGGAACAGCTATAGCGACAGTTATATCAACGGGAGCAGGGAAAGTCAGACCGCGCATGCGTGGTCACAGGCACCAGGGGCCTGTCCAATTCAGCCTGGCCCGCCGAGAATGTAGGTGGAAAAGGAAAGCAAGATGGGAGGAAGGAAAGGTAAGATGTAATGAACGACAGGCGGAAGGAGGGATAAGCTAAAAATAAAATATTGCTGCTTTCTCTGCACAAATACAAAAGGGATCACACAATCCTACACCCACAGTTGATCCAGAGGAAGGCGAAAAACCCCAGCAAAGCCAATGATCCAATTTGCTACAGCAGGGGAAAAAATTCCTTCCTGACCCCCCGAGAGGCAATCGGATTTTCCCTGGATCAACTTTACCTAAAAATGTTAGTACCCAGTTATATCATGTACCTTAAGCAAAGGATGACAGGAGAGAGACCTGGAAGGGTAAGGCAAAGTGAAAATAAGATACAGCTGCTTTCTTTGCTGCAAGCCTGAGCCAATGCCAGTATATAAGTGCAGATAGGTGCTCTTACTTAAGAGACAACTGCTGTCCCAAAAGACCCACAGAAGGGACTCCCATGCTATTTAGCGCTAATAGCGGCCCAAGACAAGGGACTGCATTTGGGAGAGGCTGAACCCAAATGGAAGCTGCCGACTGCAGCGGTAAGGACGTTCGACCACCATTCACTGTCCATGAGGGAAAAAAAAAAGGAGAATGCTGGGAGGGCTCCAGCCCTTTTCTTTTATACTATTCACTCGTCCTGAGGAAGGAGGCAAGGCGGAGCTTGTCACAGGTAAGCTGCCATGGAGGCACCAGGAAATTACTTATTTACAAAATGTTATCATAGAAACTAAAAAAAGGTGTTTTTTTTTTTCAAAATTTTTGCACTTTTTTCACTTATGTCGCAAAAAATAAAAAAAACAGAGGTTATTAAATACCACCAAAAGAAAGCTCTATTTGTGTGAAAAAAAATTATAAAAATTTTGTTTGGGTACAGAGTAGCATGAGAGAGTAATTGAGATTCAAAGTGTGAGAGTGCTGAAAATTGGTCTGGGCAGGAAGGGGGTAGAAATGTCCTGTATTGAAGTGGTTAATAAAGGGGCCCCCCTCAGAAGTGTGGGAATTTGTGACGGTGGATGTTATCCACATGGGGATCCAACCAGCAATTCAAATCCCAAACTGTCAGTAATGGAAGATCCGGCTTCCCCTCCAAATAAGCCAAGAGAAGTCGGAGTACCGCCTCAGTGAAGGGCGGGGCTATATATATATATATATATATATATATATATATACAGGCAAAAACACATTGTAAAGAGCCAATACTGCAATGCAAAAAAACAAAACTACATTCAGAGTCAATGTTAGCATCAAATGCCCAATAATTTAAGGATCCATGAATAGAGTTGAGCGAACCTCTGGAAGTTCGGGTTCTGCTGGTCCGGCCGGACTTCTGGACAAAGTCCGGGTCCGGACGTAACCCGAACGATCACACGGACACCGAACCCCATTGAAATCAATGGGGACCCGAACTTTTAGGCACAAAAATGGCTGTAACTAAGTCCTGGAAAGCCCTAGAGGGCTGCAAAAGGAAGGAAATGGGGGTAAGGGTGGGACAAGTGACCTACAAAGAAATGGGGACAGGGAAATAACTTTAAATATTTTTAAAAAAATAAAAACATAAAAAATGCAACAATGGAGGTGAATGTGGATAATCTTCAAACTGTGTCTGAAAAGTATTAATTAACGGTAGAAGCCATATAACTGTTCTAAAATCATCTTCAAACTAGGGCAAGTGCCCTACAAAAAATGGGGATAGGGAAAATAAATTAAAATCAAATAAAAAAATGGGAAGGGGGGTGGATGTGGAGTAGGAGCCTAGAGGTTGACTAGGCCGTGACCGTGGCAGTGTAGGTGGAAGTGGCGGTGGTAGAGGAGTAGGAGGAGGTAGCCAACATGTTTTTTTTTTTTTTGTATTGAGGCCTATTCAAAAAAAGAAGTATATGAATGGCTGTGTGAGTCCGGTCTAAATGTTTATTCTGCACAAGGTACAGACAAGTCTTGTGGGATCCATGCCTGATTCATTTTAATAAAGGTAACCTTGTCCACGTTGGATGTGGACAAACGGCTCCGCTTGTCTGTGATAACGCCCCCTGCCGTGCTAAACACACGTTACGACAATACACTGGCTGCAGGGCAGGCCAGCACCTCCAAGGCATAAAGGGCAAGCTCAGGCCATGTGGCCAATTTGGAGACCCAGAAGTTGAATGGGGCAGACCCATCAGGCAGTACGTGTAGGCGTGTGCCCACATACTCTTGCACCATGTTGCTGAAATGCTGCCTCCTGCTAAGACCTTGTCTATCGGCTGGTTGTGCTGTTTGTTGTGGCGGGCTGCTGACAAAGCTTTGCCACATTTCAGCCATGCTAACCCTGCCTTCTGAGGTGCTGGCGGTGGCACAGCTGCGTTGGTGGCCTCTACCTCCTCCTCTACCTTCACCTTCACCGCTGAGCCCCCGCTATCATTTGGGAATGCCCTCAGCAGCGCCTCTACCAGTGTGCGCTTGTAGTCGCGCATCTTCCTCTCACGCTCCAGTGAGGGGATTAAGGACGGC
>BLSH010344254.1:456859-473795 GCA_018402905.1 Glandirana rugosa
GGGGGGGGACGACAGGAGATTGATACTGCAGAAATGTTGGTTCCTGGACAGACTTCTGCCGGGTATTCCTTTTGATGCAAGCGGCATTCAGCCGGTTGGTCAGCATAAGAGGTAAGTATTTACATTCTTCTTGAAAGGTACAGCTTTATTTTACATATTCAGTTTAGCATCAGAGTTCGTTTAAAACATTTTTAATTTAGTTGTGTGTACACTTCGTTAGGCATACATTCATGTGCATGCATTGGGCCAAATGAAATGCCATGAATATTCTTTTAGCATATGTTTTTACTTTGTATATGTAAATAAATGACTTTACAAATGAAATCTATATTTCCTTGAAGTGTAAGTATTCGTCAGCACACCAAGGATCACCGTCCAAAGGTTCTTTATTCAAAGAAAGATCACATCACAGAGAGTGCAATGTTTCAGAGCCACGCAGGACCCCTTCGTCATGCCTGACGAAGGGGTCCTGCGTGGCTCTGAAACGTTGCACTCTCTGTGATGTACTGGCGAATACTTACACTTGATTGATGCTTCCAGTATCCAGCTGGTAAATCACTGCAGCACCCACTTCTACACAAGTCTTGCTTTGCCAGTAAGGTGTGCGATAGGAACATTGAAAAGACTATATTTCCTTGAACATATCTATATAGGTTTAGGCATCATGAGGACCTTAATTCAAAAGTTACTATCAATCCACCTAATTATTCTAATAAAATAAAATTATATATTACATCAAAGACACATGATATAATATGTTTCTGCCCTATAGCGGATTTTTCATAATTTCGTAATTTATTGAGAACTGACTTCTGGGGCACAGGAGAGTAGTAAAAATAGGACATAAAACCCTGCACAGCCAGGTGGATGACACCAGTGTATTCTTTCCACCCACAGCCTGCTGATTGCACAGTAAACATTTTTAAGCTAAAAAAACGCTGGAAAAATCACTGGATATAAAACTATGGTAATAGCTTTTTGTAGTAGCATTTTAGCAGTATTTTAGGAGCATATTAGCCTAAAGTAGTGTGCATGGACACATAGGATAACACTATTTAGCTTTTAAGACCAGAAAAAAATACTAATAACAGCTTATAGGAGCTTAAAAAACGCTTGTGTGCATGGAGCCTTAAGCTGCTTTCACACTGCTCCATTGCAAAAATATATATTTCCTCCCAGTCCTTTAGTTTCTTCTGTATTCGTTACCGTTCTGCTTTGTCCCGTCTTCTTGGAAAGCTTTTTCTTAGAAGTTCCTTACACGCCTACCCTAGCAACACCAAATTTTGGGCACATGGGCCCAAAATAAGATATTGCACCAGTCATTTAGCAACTTGCAGGTACCCTAAATTATCATAATTCCTACTAAGTCCAGATAGTAGTTTTAACAGTTATTGAGAGTTAATGAGAGAAGGTGTGTGTAGCTGACATCCTGTTGTGAATGCCATCGCACATACTGGCAAACTGAATGTTTACTTTCACTGCAGTAAGTCAAACCAGTAAAAATCAATTTGACACATCCTGTATTTACCCTTTGTAATATGTACTTGTGTCTACTCTATACTAAAGAAAAATCAGAGAAGTAAACTTGATGTATTTTGCTGGGGGAGGTACTTTGTTGGCATTTTCAATGGCATACACCAGTATTAAACCCAAAACCAAAAATGTAATACTGTTGTATTTTGCAGATTACCAATCGGTAGATGTGGTGGCTGCATTTGTTTTCTTTTTTTTTAAGCTTTTCCCCTCTGTTTTCACCTGGTGATCTGGCCAGTAACACACCTCCTGTATTAGAGTGCCCCCACTCTGGATTAAGGAGCATAGGGGGCACCTTTGGACAGCAGCATTGTCAACAACGAAATAGCACCAAAGTTTGTGCTAAGATGAGAAACTCTTCATGGCGGCCCTGTCTTCCTGGAAACCAAAAAGGATAGAACTTCCACCATGCACCACTGAATAGGACCAACTAAGATCATCAACAACTGTGACTACAAATGGATGCACCAAAGCTTTGCTGACCTCTTCGGTACAGGGACACCAAACTAAAATTGAAAAATAGGAAGAAGGCGCACCAGCCTAGTGCATTATCATAAAGGACTTTAATAAATAATAGTAAAAAACTCCATTATACTCACAAAGAAAGAAAATGTATAAGCATAAAACCAAAGCACCACCAGATGCATTTTTGTCCAATAGGCTAGTTCTGAGGAAGTGGGCAAATCCCCCGAAACATATCAGATACAATAATGCACTAGGCCGGTGCACTTTCTTCCTATTTTTCAATTTTAGCAGCATTATCTGTTTGGGGGGGAAGGTAGTTGTAGATGTATTAACATATTTAACTACACTAACAAATTGAAGCTGAACTCCAGCTAATACTTTCTATGCAGTTACAGCACACAGTTTTTTCTTTTTGGGATAAAGTTTTTACATAAATAAAAGCTGATCATTATAAGCACCCCTGCTAGTATCAAATGGTTTGTCTCATCTTTTTAACAGATACATTCTGCTGGAGAGCTTCTTCTTTTGAAAAACAACAGACTTACTGGCCAGACCAGCAGGTGAAAATAGCAGAAAAAAGCCCTAAAAAAGAAAATGAATGCAGCCATCACATCTAAGAAATGGTAAGCTGCATTAAAATAAATATTTGCTTTTGAGTTTAATACTGGTTTAAGTTGTTAAAAGAGAAGTAAAGGTTGTTATTTTTTTCCCAGTTATACCTACCTATCTGATCGATTCTGCATCTGTCCCCCAGCGCTTCTACACTGAGAACTGAGCAATCGAACACCACTGATGGCTCGATTCTCAGAGCTCCCCGAGCGGAGAGCTGCTGACTATCAATCAGCAGCTCTCCGCTCTGCCATCTCAGGCTCTTAGCAGCTCGCTGAGAGGCTGAGTGGGGTGTCAGTCCAGGCACTTGGCGGATCCTGACTCCCATTGTCTTGATGACACAGTGCCTGAACTGATTCCTATGAGGTCAACAGAGAGCGGACCTCAGCCCGCTCTCTGCTGAAAATGGGCCACAGGAGTGCAAAGCGAATTGCACTCCTGTGATCCATAGGAGAAGTACAGCCAAACGAGCTTTGGCTGGACTTCTTCTTTAAGCACTGGGCTATAGGTCTTGAAATAGCTCACGATTTTTAATGGAAAGTAGTCTACTACTGTATTTGTTTTTTAAGGACATTCAAATTAGTGTATTTTATTATTTTAAAAGGAATGCTCAGAGCTCTAATATACACTAATGCAAAAGACATAACATGGCCATCTAGGCCCCATTCATACTTGGCCACAATTTTGCCTGCGACTCCAAATTGCAGTAAAGCGCACAACACCCGTTTGGGTGCCATTCACTCTTAATGGCACCCCAGCACGGTGTGATTTTGCCATGATTGTTGCACAACAGAATCCCTTGGAAATCTCGGCAAAATGTGCCTTTAAAGATCATGTGAAGCTCCTTGCCAAAAATAGAGCAGGAGCTTCTTTAGGAGCTGGAGCGCTGGTTCCCACTAACAAAACGGTGTGAACGGAGCCTAAAATTTCACAAAATATTACATTGCTACATGTCTATATTTTTTGTAGAGTCTATTCAGTGTCATTTAAAGTGTAAATTGAAATTAGAATATGAGGTGGTAGTGTTAATGTGAAGTAACATTTTTATTATTTAAACCCTGGTCAGGAGCACACACAACAGAGAGGCTATAAGAAATGTCAAGGCAGAAAAAGGGTTTGATATGCAATGCTTTCTCCTGGTGTACTCCATTAGATCAGCATAGATTTGAATGATTGATCAGATTCTCAAAAAAAACTACATTGAGCAACTCTGTGAATGAATCAGTCTCCACTACATTAATGTGATGGAAGAGAGAAATCACAATTCAAGTCAGCACTAAGTTGGTCCAGTTCCACATGGGGAGGCGCACTAGGGTTGATTTACTAAAACTAGAGAGTACACAATCTGGTGCGGCTGTGCACGGTAACGAATCAGCTTCTAACTTCAGCTTTTTCAGTTAAAGGAGTTGTAAATTCTCTGGGCTTTTCGCCTTAATGCATTAGGGTGAAAAAAATTCTGTGCTGCAGCTGCCCCCCAGAGCCCCCCTTTTTCTTACCTGTGCAGATGCGTTCCAGCAATGTGCATGAGCCCAGGAGCTCCAGCCGCTGTCTCTGTCCTCATTGGATAGATTGATAGCAGGAGCCATTGGCTCCCGCCGCTGTCATTCAAATCCAGTGACACAGGAGCAGGGGGCGGGGCTGAGTCCCGCTGTCTGTGTCAATGGACGCACAGCAGGACTCGGGAGTGCGGCCACACGGGTGCCCCCCATGGAAAGCGCCTTTCAAGCACCCGATGAAGGGGAGGACCGGTGCCAGGGTACCCCAGATAATAGGGGCTGCTCTGTGCAAAACCCTTGCACAGAGTAGGTAAGTATAACATGTTTGTTATTTATAAAAAATAAATCGAACCTTTACACTCACTTTAAGCTTTGACTATAAAACCTGGAAGCTGGGTAAATCAACCCCACTGTCTTTTTTCATTGCTAAGCAAAAATGTAGTGCTGGAAGGATGTTCCAAATGTGTGAAGCAACTTTATTTATGTGTCCAAGGAGCAAATAAAAAGATAAACCACAATACTGCTGAATGCCCCAACATCAGTTTTCTACAGCAAACATCCAAAACTGTAGACAGGTATAGAGGTGTAGACAAACATTAGAGGAGTAAAAGATTATTCTGATCATTACTGCTAAATCAAAGCTTGTGCACCTCCGCCTATGATTGCAGAGGTCAACTGCTTCTCTTATAAGTTGTGACAAACAGCCTCTTTGGGTCTAGGGCAAAATCAAGGGGGTTTACCTGCCACCTAGACCAGACATTTTCCATCAGGGTTCTGTGGAACCCTAGAGTTCTCCAGAGGTTGCTATTTGCTAGGGGTTCGTTGAGCTGTAGTTAATTGGCCTCCTGTTTGATAGTGCCCGCATGGTTCCAGGGCCATTGCCACTAGGCAGTGTTAGCAACATGACACCAGTGATCTTTTTAGTTGTGTTTAGGGAGGCATTCTGACGACCACTGTAAGGGTTACATTCTTTCTTTTGAATACCAATCTAAGGGACATTTTCTCATTTGACCCCTGATGAATTGGCTTTAGTAAGGGTTCCTAAAAATTTTAGGTGATCCTCTAGGACAGGGATGCCCAACCACGCGTGGCCTGCGGAGCACTCTGATGTGGCCCACCACCTCCTGTTCTGGGATGGCGGGTTGGCAAGCACAGAGAATCAGTGGTAGTGGAAGCTGCGGAGAAGAGTCGCATAAGCCAATGCTTCCTGTATAGCGCCAGCTCCTGTCACAGGTGGAGTGATACCAAATGCACTCTGTCTGGAACAGCAGCAGCCGCGATAACTAAATGGAACACTGCTATTAAAGGTAAGTTTATTACTAAAATCACAGTGTGTATATGGGCATATCTGTTCTGCAGTGGTTACTGGGCTGCTTTCGAACTGATCCGCAGCACAGTGCACCTGTGGGTTACCTGCACTGAGCCATAGACTTCTGTTATTACCTACAGGTTTGATATGCTTTCAGAAAGTGTACCACACCTGCAGGATATAATAGACTTCTATGGCAAAGTGCAGCTAACCCACAGGAAAGCCACAGGTGCACTGCGCTGTACCCACGGTGTGGGTAAACCGCAGCGCATCAGTGTGAAAACAGCCTTAGGCCCCTTTCACACGATCAGTCCAACCCAATCGGACCCTCCATTCACCTCTATGGTGTGGCAGATGTAAATGCACTTGTGTACGTTTACACCCGCCTACCGCCAATCCGATCTGCTAAAAAAACGAGAAGGGGATCCGTCCCCTTCCGGCTGGACGGATCGGAGTGCCCATAAAGTAGAGCGGGCTGTGTCTGTGCCTGCTCTGCATATGCAGGGTGGACATAGACCTGTCATCCTCCCGCTCCACTCATTGTGGCCCACGACCGGTTACCAAGTTGCTTAAGTGGCCCTCGTTCTTCAAAAGGTAGGGCACCCCTGCTCTTGGTATAAAAAGATTGAGAAAGGCTGGCCTGGACTGTGGCATTTTAAAATACAGAAGATAGATATAGAAATAGATAGAAGATAGATAGAAAGGTTGAAGAAGTAGGTCCGTCTAGCAGTATGCGGAGGGGTTAGATACTGGCCACACCCTTTTCCACCCCTGGGACATAATTTAAAGTGTTACTAAACCCACAACCGTAAAATCAGTCTGTATATGCAGTAACCCTAGATTCACATCTATGCGGCCGAGCTTGAAGCGTTTTTTCTGGTGCTTTTTGCAGTGCGTTTTGCGTATTTTAAATCCTCTTTTTCATGCATTTTTGCATGCTGTTTTAATGCATTTAGTGTTTTTACTTTTTTTTTTCTTTAAACACACTGTAACTAGCAGGTTGCTAAGGAAGGCCGGGAAGCTGGCCGCCGCATCCCTAACAGCCCTTCACCGCCCACCCAAAGTACCAGGTCCCAATATTGATGGGGACAAGGTCTCTTTCCGACAACCCTAGGCGGTGGTTGTGGGGGTCTGTGGGCAGGGGTCTTATCGGAATCTGGAAGCCCCCTTTAACAAGGGGACCCCCAGATCCTGCCCCCCATGTGAATGAGTATGGGGGCCCGTATTTTTTTTCATCAAAAAAAAAAAAGAAGTGTAGTGTTCCAAAACACACAAACAAGGGAGCAACCTTGGAGATTTCATCTGAAGTCTTTATTATAACATGACCATGTTAAAAGTAACGGCTACCACGTTATGTCAGCAAGCCTTGTGCACAGCACAATTAAAATAAGGAACACAACATATATATGTATATAAAAAAATATACAAAAAGATAATTTCCGCTCCCACTCATTAAGTGATGTCATTGAATTTAAGTAAACGAGAGACACTGCTGCAGGTGTGCAATACCTTACAAAACATATCATGTTAATATTGAGGTCAATAGATAAGTAATATGGATCTGAACAAAGACAAAGTAAACATGTAAAACCTATCACAAGCCAGATCACCACACAGACATGCAATCAACGGAGAAAAGATTTACATCATACTGAAAATTCATGGCGGACAGTATACTGGTCAAGGGGTTACAAATCCACCAGACCTTTCTTTCTAGGAGTCTGCGGTGTATGTCTCCTCTGCCGAGGTGGATTTATGACCTTTTCCAGACCATAAAAAACAAAGGATGACATTGCCAGAATGTAAATGTTTAAAATGTTTGGACACATTGGATAGTCCTTTATCACTGAGATAAGAGGCCCCATGGTACTGTTCACTTATTTGTGTCCTAAGGGGTCTCATAGTGTATCCTACATATTGTTAATTGCAGGAAGTGCATTCCAAAGTGTAAACTACATTGCTAGTTCCACAATTAATAAAGTCGCGGATCAAAAAAATCCATTCCAGTAGAATAGGAACGTTCTGTTTTGGATTTTTTGGAGTGTCTCCCACGAAACCGACAGGTGTTAATACCACAGGCATAAGATCCTGTGGTCTGTAACCATGTTCTATTAGGACCTTCTGACTGATATAGGCTGGGGGATAGAATGCCCCCCAGAGTGTTGGCACGATGGCTCTGGTTATCTTTAGTTTTACACTTCCTATATTGTGAATGTTTTAGGAGAGCAGATCTATCCCTATCTGTAGCAACACATATAGATCTATTGATGTCCCTTTGTTTATACTTGCGTGCTTTGAGTCTAGAAGCCACGGTACTACGTTCCTCAGAAATACTCTCCGCTGTAGAGCAATTTCGTTTGGCCCTAATTCACTCTCCCACTGGGACTGATTGTATCGTGTGGGTTGGATGACAGCTGGTAGCAAGTAATAAGGTATTCCCAGCACACTCTTTATGATAAGTCTGAGTGAGTTTCAAAACTAAATTCTAAGTTAAGGGGATTGTTGTTGGTGTATGTGAGAAAAAAAGGAATATCATCAGGCACACCTTCCCACACAAGAAGCAGGTCGTCAATATAGTGACCATACCATCTTATGTGGTCAGTAAAGGGATTCCAGGGAGAAAAAAAGATACTGTTCCTCCCACCATCCCATATACAAGTTAGCCAGGGAGGGAGAGAATTTTGCTCCCATGGAGGCACCTCTGCACTGGAGAAAGTATACACTGTCAAAAATAAAACAATTATGCCTTAATAAAAAAATCCACTACCATGACTATAAATTCTCTTAGTTTCATATCATAAAAACGGTAATGTTGCAAATTGAATCTTAGTGCGTCAAGTGCCAGCTCACGAGGAATACAGGAGTATAAGGATTTTACATCCATGGTAATCCAATTATATGTACTCTTCCATTTAATATCCTGTGTGTTCGCCAGAACAGCCAAAGTGTCTTTGATGTAACCTGGCAGCCTCATGACCAGAGGCTGAAGGTATTGATCGATCCAGTGTCCCAGTCTTTCAAAAAAAGATCCAATGCCCTCAACTATGGGGCACTCTTATATGGGTAAAACATTTTCATTCAATTTAGGCAAATGTTGGAAGACCGGGACCACTGGAGTATCAACAGAAAGGAACTCAGTTGTTCGGGATGACAGTACACCCATTTCGATCTCGGTATCCAATAAGTGAGACAGTTGTTGCCTAAATTGCAGAAATAGGATTAGTTGTTAAAGTACGATACGTTGAAATGTCATTTAATTGGCATAAAGCCTCGATCTTATAGTCTTCTGCATCAAGAACAACAACTGATCCCCCTTTAATATCTGGTCCTATTACTATATCCCTTCAACATTTGAGGGTCTTAACAGCAAGCCTCTCAGCCTTAGTTAAGTTATCATTTGCAAAATGGGGGGCTTCCACTATTTTCTCTTTGAGTGTTACCAAATCTTGCTCCACTAGACTTTGAAACATTTCCACCGAAACACTCTGTTTATGCACAGGGTAAAAATACTTATCACTTCCTTGTGTATAGTTGTCAGTTATTCCATAGGCCCCTCCTGAAGACAAAACAAAAGAAACAAAACACAAGAGACGGTTTTTGATAAGTCCTTTATTAAAAATCGTGTCTTCTTCGTCCAGTGTTTCTTCTCTCTCCTGTGGCTTCTTCTCCCTCCACTGTCTTCTCCTTCCGGTGTTTCTTCTCCCTCTTCTCTCTCCGCTGGTTTCTTCTCCCTCTCCTCTCTCTGGTGATGTCTTCTTTTTCCGCTAAAAATAAAAAAACATGGTCTTCTTCCAATGCTGGCTGCCTCCATTGTGTCGGCTCCCACTGTCTGCCATTTCTTATATAGCCATAGGGCATGATGGCACAATGGGAGGGGTCTCTGGGTGGCGGAGAACCTCACGCCATTTTTAAAAAAAATTTGGCCATTTTTTTTCCTCACAATTTTTTTTTTGCCGGCAATTTTTCATTTTTACATTCAGCTGTCAGTGGGGAACCCCTCTGACAGCTGACGAATCATCGGTTGTTAAAGATGCGGCTTCCCGGCCTGCTCCTCAGCAACCAGCTATATATGGTGTAAAAAGGGAAAAATTAAAAACCTTGAAACGCAAAACACATCAATAATCCTATCACGAACACAACACTTGCGTTTCCATTAAAGTCTATTACATGCAAAACGCAGGAAAAAAGTCCCCGACCCTTTTCAAAAACGCACCGGTTGCAAAACGCATAGAAATGAACGTGTACCATAGAAAACTATGTTAAATGGACTGTAGTGCGTTTCTGCAAACTGCAAAACGCACTATAAATGCATAGGTGTAAACCTAGACTAAAGCATGCTTGTTATACTCACTGTGGAACCTAAAGCCTGGTACACACTATTAGTTATTTTATGTTCAACACAGCGGGTTGAATGAAAAAAACTGTCAGCTCCGGTCGGAGCCACTGTACTAATGATCTGACGTTAGTACGATGATCTACATAGCTGAGCTGTTGTGTTCTGACAGGGGGGCAGCCCCCCCGCCAGAACAATCCGATCAGTGCTCTCAGCCATTGGCTGAGAGCGCTGATCAGGAGCCGGTCGGCTGCTGGTTTTCCAGCATGATCGTCCGACAGAAGCTGGCGAAACGCATACACACAGGCTGAAAGTCAGCTGGTTTTTATTGAGCCAGCTGATATCGCCTGGCATTCGGCCAGTGTGCATGGGGCTTTGGAGGTTAATCCTCTGCATTGTGTAAAAAGGCTGTTTGATTCCTGAATGGAAACTCCTACAAGCTTTAACCAGACACTGATAGAAGTCACAAGACTGCTCTAACTGCTGTTGAAAAAAAGGCATTTAGCAGTTTATATTTACTAAAATAATTGCATTTCCATGTGTGTACTGTGGGAGACCAGATATAATGAATGCAGGGTCATGGATTTAGTAACACTTTAAGTTGTCTCTGGGAGGAGCAGTGTGTGTGTTGTAGTTTGTGTAATGCCTGGTACACACTATCATTATTTTTCTTTGTTCAACCCAGCGGTCAAAAAAAGAGCTTGGGAGAAGCTCGCTGTACTAGCTATCTGATGTTAGTTCAGCAATTTCCCCGCTGAGCTATTGTGTTCTAATGGGGGGACTGCCCCCCACCAGAACACACCAGTCAACGCTCGCTGACCAGATGTCGATCGGATGCTGGTTTTCCAACATAGCCGTTTCACGGAAGCTAGCCATTAATGTTGAGAAATACTGATGACCTATAGGTTTGGTTTCTGAAAATACAATGCACAGTCTGCTGCTTTCTTTATGTGCTTTGTGGAAAGAATGGAACACATTTATTTAAATTTAAATGTTTTATTGTTTAATCAAAAATCTGTATCTCTAGTAATTAGAATCAGAAGCTGGGGTTATAATATTCAGTATTACACATGGCACAAAATTTGCTCTGCGTGTGAATAAGGTCTTGGAGCTCATTCACATGGGTGATGTGCCCTGTACAGCGTCAATCTGTGTTTTTTTTATGTGGCTGGAGCTCTGTGTAGGCAGGTTATGTTACTCTATGGCAGTGGTTCTCAACTCCGGTCCTCGGGACCCCCCAACAGGCCAGGTTTGCAGGATAACTGAAATACATCACAGGTGATGTCATTTGCTGCTCAGTGATTGCAGTGTTCTAGTCTGCATCTCCCCAAGGTAATACTTAAAATCTGGCCTGTTGGTGGGTCCCGAGGACCGGAGTTGAGAACCACTGCTCTATGGGGACACTAATTTGACAGGCATGTGGATGAAGTTGTACAGCCCCGAACACTGAAGAGAAGTGAGCAGGCGATATGGAAGGTCTGCACTGAGGGTGGGAGCTGCCCAATTCTTCTTGTTAATAAGCAAGTGATTGGTTGTTAGGACCACCTTGTGTCTTAGCAACCCATCAACCGCTTGTTAATTTGAAATGTTGGGTAGTTCCTGCTCCCCGTGTAGACCTGCCGTATCTCCTACCTCTTTCCTGCTGTGAGTTTAACAGCAGCAGTAGTGGCAGCAGGCAGGTGAGTACATACAGAAGAGGAGTCCACCTTGCTGTGCCTCCCACCCTTTGCCGTGCTGTGAGTTTAAGGGAGAGATGTCCACTCAGGCTGCTAGGTGGTGCGGCTTCAGTCCGGACAGGGCTTTCACTTGGTCTGTGTCTGGACCGCAGTCTGCCATTTAGTGCTTTAGAGCCTGCTTTAAATGCAAGGCTCCACTGAAATGTTGCCTAGGTGAGAAATACAGATAGATAGGTAGATAGATAGAAATTACATCAGAGGCTTTCTTTCTGTGGAAGACCTGCTTAGAGCCTCCAGCAATATTTGTAGGTAGATAAATAATAATGCTGGTGTTGTAATAATACCTGGCTACTTTCAGCGGGTATGCAAATATTTTAGTCATATCTGTGTTAAAGGTATCTGGAATGCATGGTATTAAGGTTGCATGGGAGGAGAAATTCCATTGGCCAGTTCAAAGCTTGAATATCATTTTCATTATAGAATGTTCTGTTAAGTTTGCTATTATGTTGACAAAACAAAGTTTTTCACTGAAATTGTTGGTAATATAATTACTTTTTAGTAAGATTCCAGTTTGTATTACTGTATTAAATTATAAAGAGGACCAGATCTTCCAGGCGCTATCATGCCATATCTACTTGTACTTAAGGAGCTATCATAAAATATTTAATGTAACTGAAATTAGTGGTAATAGTTTGAGAAGGCAAATTAGGTTAAATTAGCCGGCTGTCTGAAAACTATATACAGTATTTCTGTAGTAGGCGGATGCTGAACTTCGACTAACACCCCATGATTGCTGGACCTGTCTTTCCCAGTTCTGCCCATCTATCACATTTTAGTAAACGTCTTTCTCATTTCCTTGGACTAGGTTATTTTATTTTACAGCATATACAGCTGGAGGAGAGGGAGTTCCCTGTGCCTGACTCCCTGTCTCCTTCAGTAAGGAGAGCCTATGAAGAGTAAAGCCTTGTACACGCGATGCGACGATCGTATGAAAATGGTCGTCCATTGTTAATATTGAGGTCAATAGATAAGTAATATGGATCTGAACAAAGACAAAGTAAACATGTAAAACCTATCACAAGCCAGATCACCACACAGACATGCAATCAACGGAGAAAAGATTTACATCATACTGAAAATTCATGGCGGACAGTATACTGGTCAAGGGGTTACAAATCCACCAGACCTTTCTTTCTAGGAGTCTGCGGTGTATGTCTCCTCTGCCGAGGTGGATTTATGACCTTTTCCAGACCATAAAAAACAAAGGATGACATTGCCAGAATGTAAATGTTTAAAATGTTTGGACACATTGGATAGTCCTTTATCACTGAGATAAGAGGCCCCATGGTACTGTTCACTTATTTGTGTCCTAAGGGGTCTCATAGTGTATCCTACATATTGTTAATTGCAGGAAGTGCATTCCAAAGTGTAAACTACATTGCTAGTTCCACAATTAATAAAGTCGCGGATCAAAAAAATCCATTCCAGTAGAATAGGAACGTTCTGTTTTGGATTTTTTGGAGTGTCTCCCACGAAACCTTTGGTTGTACCAACAAGCGGTCTCACGACCGTTGTATCGTGTGTACAGAGAAGTTCGTCCAACAAGCTGTACTGTGCAAAACACGCATTCTCAGTAGTCAGGAACGCCCAGAAGTGTCCGTTCGTTCCTAATTCAAAAATTACATGCACCTGAACTTCCTCTTTATATGCTCGTAACACGTCACTACGTTAGGCTTGGTCGTACGATCGCTTAGTATGCGAGATACAACAGCCAACATATGATTTGGGCCTTTCGGTCGTACGATCGTCGTATCATGTGTACAAGGCTTTAGGCCCCTTTCACGGTTCTAATCAGGCCTGCTTGTCAGTTTTTCAGGCAGACCTGATCAGAAGCACCACGGAGCCCTATGGACAGGTGGATGTAAATGGACTTGTGTCCTCCATGTGGAATAGGCCTAAGGTGGACTTTCCCTCTTTTTGCAATCTCTTTTTGATCACATTTCATTCTTTTAACTCTAAATTTTTCTCTGCAGCGTTATGTTTTACTGTGTTATGTATAAATTGCTGTAACCCTGTTTCTATGAATATTAGAGTCTTGAAGAACTTTAGGCAGACATAAAAATATTTTTGAAAATATCTTTGTAAATCAGAACCCAGAACAGGTTTTTTAATTTCATACAGCTAGGCATACCATTTTCTTGATTCAGAATTACAGTTCCCTGAGATGCTTGTCTGCTAATTGGACATTGGTGAAAATCCTGTTTTATTTTTTCCTGCGAACTGGCTGGAGGTGGAGACAGGGGCATTGCTAGGGGGTGGCTATTGGGGCTATAGCCCCGAGTCTGGGGCCCATAGCCCCGAGTCTCTTACCAGGTGGGTGCAGTTCTGCAATTAGCAAGTATGTCTGGGGACCCTGATGTAAGGGGAATCCACACTCAGGTATGTAACAATATATATATATATATATATATGTGTGTACGCCACTCAAGCATATGACTTTACTTTGCTGCTATGGGCTCTAGCCCCAGATCTTTTGTAGACCTAGCAACGCCCCTGGGTGGAGAGAGGCAGAGCATGATGCTACAAAGCTAAAGAAGCAAATAGGGTTGTTATCTGCCTGGTTCTGCAAGACAAGCTGAACAAAGTGACTAAACCTTTGGAAGATAAAATAGTTATAATTATTTGAAGTGTATATTTAGCTATTTGCCTGAAGTTCTGCTTTAAAGCATAGCATATTTGTGCCAGTAATTAAAACGTACTTTTCCTTATTTGATTTTCATGTGTCTCCTTCAAGATACACTGTTTTCTAAAAGTACATTTTTCTGTTTAGGTTTTCTTTGTTAAGTCTTGTATACACATACGTTAAAAAGGGCTTGGCACGCATTCCTTACAACCAAAGCCAGCACTCCTTGTATTAGGCTAAACGGCTTACTACGCACAAGCCAAGTGTAGACGTACACTGAAATGTTAAAGAAAGGTGTTAAAATTCTTAATGGAATGAAATACCTATAACCCTATAAGCTGGTCACATAAACTAGTTTGATGTTTGTATGGTTCAACCGTACATATTCCCTAAACAGATGCCATGAACACTAATGTTTTCCTAGTTGTTAGCCATTAAACTCCATTTTAGCGCATAGAATGGTGGGCTGGTTGTACTGTATCTACTATGCTACTTATGTTGTTTTTACTATTTATCTTTCCTTTTGAATGCAGGCCATAGACATAAGGTGACAGGCAGTCAATCCAACATCTGGTAATTATTTCATATGTGTGTCAGCATCAAACAACTCCCTGCCAATTGGTATCAGCAGGCTGGATTTACTTTGTTCACTTCCAACATAAGTGGCAGCAGAAATTATTAATGTAATACACTGCTTCTCCCCAGGTTAAAATATACACACAGGCAAAGCAAGTGTGTATTATAGGAGGACCTAATAGATTTAATTATGGGTGTTCGCACTGTGGCTACACAATCAACCACCCACGCCATTAAAATCAGAGATGAAAATAGACTTGCGTGATGATTTCTGCGGATTATTATGTTGCAGCTACCAGAGGCTCTCCAGGAGAGTTTATTTCCTCACTTACCCACATCTGTTACCTGTAAATCTTTTGCATATCTAGTAGCTGTGAACTTTGCTACTGCAAACAGAAAATGGATAACGCACAAGGAAAACAAGGATGGGCAGGGAAGACGAGTTAAATAAAAAGAAAATGTTTAAAACTACACAGATTCACATTGTAGAGTTTACAATCAGCACTAAAAAATGCAGTGTATTCATCATTGATAGGTAAAGGGCATCTAAACCATAGAACAAAAATGTAATTTATTGAAGCCTACCATTCTGTCGTTGTGATGGCTACAGTCGTTTTTTTTCCTTTGATTTTCACCTGATGATCCTGCCAATAACACCTTCCCTGCCCTAAGGTGACAATACTCACTTACGTATCTATGGAGGAGCAGCGTTGTCACAGTAGGCTCATTACTCCAGGTTTAGAGTATAAACACCTCCCACTCCCTCAGGAAGGTGGGAGGGAGGTTCTGTAGTTCATAAAGAATTGGGAAGGCTGTTAACATTTAAGCATTCAGCTCAGTGCGCAGGAGGTTACAAGGATACTTGATTTCTATGAGGATTAACATGTTTTTTTATCTAGACTTGCAAAAAAATGCACTAAAGCCATCACATGGGCCAAATGGCAGGTGACATAGGCCGGTTCAATAAAAACGGCCCATGTGTATGGGAGCCGGTCTGACAGAAGTCGGTCAAACGATCCGATTCCTAACTGGAGAGTTCTGGTGGGGGAGGGGCTGTCCCGCGGGGGGGGGGCTGTCCCCCTGTCCGAACAGAACAGCTCAGCGGGTGAGATCGTGGTACTAATGTTGGATCATTAGTACAGCGGCTCCTACCAGAGCTCACAGTTTTTTTTCCATTCAACCCAGGAAAAAAGCTCATAGTGTGTACCAGGCTTTAGTCTTAAAAAAGGAAAAAAATGCAACTACCATATCTAAGGACTTGTAAGCTGCAATATTTTATATTTTTTGTTGTTGGGTTTAGATATACTTTAAATCCCATATATTATCCATCCTACCATAATCAAATTCATATTGTCTCTGTTTGTTTTATGATGCAATATGGTATGTAATTAAACTGAGGCTATACTAACATAAAATTGTATTACACAACACTTCTTGATAGTAGAATCTTCTCAGATGCTAAAGCTGCCCATTCCTCTTGGCAAAAGCCTCCAGTTCCTGGAAATTCTTGGTCTGTCTTGCATGAACTGCTCGTTTGAGATGTCCCCAGAGTGGCTCAATGATATTGAGGTCAGGAGACTGAGATGGCCACTCCAGAACCTTCACTTGATTCTGCTGTAGCCAATGACAGGTCGACTTGGCCTTGTGTTTTGGATCATTGTCATGTTGGAATGTCCAAGTACGTCTCATGCGCAGCTTTCTGGCTGATGAATGCAAAAGTTCCACCAGTATTTTTTGATAATATACTGCATTCATCTTGCCATCAAGTTTTACCAAATTCCCTGTGCCTTTGTAGCTCACACATCCCCAAAACATCAGCGATCCACCTCCGTGTCTCACAGGCCTTGTTGTCTCATCACTCCAAATTACTTTGTGCCAGAAAGTTTGAGGCTTGTCTCTGTGCTGTTTGACATATTGTAAGCGGAATACTTTATGGCATTTGCGTAGTAATGGCTTTCTTCTGGCGACTCAACAATGCAGCCCATCTTTCTTCAAGTGCCTCCTTATTGTGCATCTTGAAACAGCCACACCACATGTTTTTAGAGAGTCCTGTTTTTCACCTGAAGTTATTTGTGGGTTTTTCTTTGCATCCCGAACAATTTTCCTGGCAGTTGTGGCTGAAATTTTAGTTGGTCTACCTGACCATGGTTTGGTTTCAACAGAACAGTGGAGGCTCGTCCATAAGGGCTGTAGGGGCGGAGCCCCACCAAAAAAATAAGTAAGAAATAAAAATAAAAATTAACTATAATTATTAAC
>BLSH010344254.1:479897-490517 GCA_018402905.1 Glandirana rugosa
GGACTCGACAGTCAAAAAAAAAAGCAAGTTGGGTTTTTTCGATCTCATATCCGATTATTGATAGCCGTTAATCACTGTGTTCTCTGGGCAGGGAACCCCCGCCCTCCAGGAGGACACAATGGCTCTGCAGGAGGGTTTCCCCCATCAACATCAGCTATTTGCAGAGAACAAATAGCTGCAGCCACCAGCGACCTGTCAATATAGTAAACAGGGTCAGCGTCTGCACTAAAGCGCTCTTACCTGCATTTGTAAACAGAAGATTAATGCCGCTAAAATCTGTGTGAATGTAGACTAAAGCCTCATACATACTACTAGCTTTTTTGGGTTGAACGAAAAAAAAACTGACAGCTCAGGTCGGAGCCACTGTACTAACAATCTGATGTTAGTACAGTGATCTCCCCTGCTGTGCTATTGTGTTCTGACCGGGGGATGGTCTCCCCACCAGAAGACTCCGGTCAGTGCTTTCACCCATTGGCCTCACCTTTTTTGGTCATGCCCCTTCAAACGAAACTGGCTTCTGTCGGACTGACTCCAGTACACATGGGCCAATTGTCTCCCGGTTTCTATTGAACCAGCCGATGCCGCCTGACATCCAGCCCATGTGTACTAGGCCTAAGGATGATAATTTACTTTTGCAAGGCAAGGTTTTTCTAGAACAAAAGTTCCTGCGTAAATGATCAGTAAAATTCTTGCCTTTAGATACGTTTTTAAATGCGTACAATTGTAGTTCTATATCCTCCTGTTTTCTTTTACAATATCAGAATGCACTTTTTGCAACTATGTATATACATAAATACAGAATCTCGCTAAAGTGAGTATACCCCTGACACTTTGCTACAGTGTAAAGTAGTGAGTGTACAGCTTGTATAACAGTGTAAATTTGCTGTCCCCTCAAAATAACTCAACACACAGGCATTAATATCCAAACTGCTGGCAACAAACGTGAGTACACCCTTAAGTGAAAATGTCCAAATTAGGCCCAATTAACCATTTTCCCTCCCCGGTGTCATGTGACTCGTTAGTGTTACAAGGTCTCAGGTGTAAATGGGGAGCAGGTGTGTTAAACTTGGTGTTATCGCTCTCACTCTCTCATACTGGTCACTGGAAGTTCAACATGGCACCTCATGGCAAAGAACTCTCTGAGGATCTGAAAAAAAGAATTGCTGCTCTACATAAAGATGGCCTAGGCTATAAGAAGATTGCCAATACCCTGAAACTGAGCTGCAGCGCGGTGGCCAGGACTATACAGCGGTTTAACAGGACAAGTTCCACTCAGAACAGGCCTCGCCATGATTGACCAAAGAAGTTGAGTGCACGTGCTCAGCGTCATATCCTTAGGTTGTCTTTGAGAAATAGACGTATGAGTGCTGCCAGCATAGCTACAGAGATTAAAGGGGTGGGGGGCCAGCCTGTTAGTGTTCAGACCATACGCTGCATACTGCATCAAATTGGTCTGCATGGATGTTGTCCCAGAAGGAAGCCTCTTCTAAAGATGATGCACGAGAAAGTCCGCAAACAGTTTGCTGAAGAAAAGCAGACTAAGGACATGGATTACCGAACCATGTCCTGTGGTCTGATGAGACCAAGATAAACTTATTTTCAGATGGTGTCAAGCATGTGTGGCGGCAACCAGGGGAGGAGTACAAAAACAAGTGTGTCTTGCCTACAGTCATCATCGTAGTGGAACTGTCATGGTCTGGGGCTGCATGAGTGCTGCCAGCACTGGGGAGCTACAGTTCATTGAGGGAACCATAAATGCCAACATGTACGGTGACATACTGAAGCAGAGCATGATCCCCTCCCTTCGGAGACTGGGCCGCAGGGCAGTATTCCAACATGATAACAACCCCAAACACACCTCCAAGACGACCACTGCCTTGCTAAAGAAGCTGAGGGTAAAGGTGATGTACTGACCAAGCATGTCCCCAGACCCTATTGAGCATCTGTGGGGCATGCTCAAATGGAAACTGGAGGAGTGCAAGGTCTCTAACATCCACCATCTCTGTGATGTTGTCATGGAGGAGTGGACGAGGACTCCAGTGGCAACCTGTGAAGCTCTGGGGAACTCCATGCCCATGAGAGTTAAGGCAGTGCTGGAAAATAATGGTGGCCACACAAAATATTGACACTTTGGGCCCAATTTGGACATTTTCACTTAGGGGTGTACTCACTTCTGTTGCCAGCGGTTTAGACATTAACGGCTGTGTGCTGAGTTGTTTTGAGGGGACAGCAAATTTACACTTTTATACAAGCTGTACACTCACTACTTTACATTGTAGCAAAGTGTCATTTCCTCAGTGTTGTTACATGAAAAGGTATAATAAAATATTTTAAAAAATGTGAGGGGTGTACTCGCTTTTGTGAGATACTGTATGCATTCACATGCATTTACATGCATATGCACGTAAAATGCATGTCCTCACATGCCATTTTTTTATTTTTGGTTACAGATCTGAATGCAGTGCATGTTTACACACTTGTGTAATAACAAAGAAGTTGCGCTAAAAAAGGTAAAGTCCAATAGGAAACAAAAAATATTAAATAAATAACAGTCCTGTGATAATCTTCTCATTCAAGAAAGGTGCAAGTGTATGAATCCATCACCATGTGAAAACACCTTAAGGGATGTGTGCTTACCAGAACCCTTTGTTACACAGGGTCTATCACGCTTGTGAATGAGCCCCTGTCTCGTGTCCATTGTTTACTGGATCACGGGGATGGCACCTCATCAGCATGGAGCCCGAATGAAACCAGGTGGTATAAAAGGAAGCACAAGGAACCGCCAATAGTGTAATTCAACCAAGGGCATTTTATTCGACAAGCATCCAACAGATCTCACATCAATCCAAAATGACAATATGGATGTATGGCATTCAACGGTGACCAAACGTATCCTTGCCCGACCGGTTTCGCTTGACTGAGCTTCTTCCCTGGGAAGCGAAACCGGTTGGGCGAGGATGCTTTTGGTCACCGCTGAATGCCATACATCCATATTTTCATTTTGGATTGATGTGAGATCTGTTGGATGCTTGTCGAATAAAATGCCCTTGGTTGAATACACTTGCACCTTTCTTGAATGAGAAGATTATCACAGGACTATTATTTATTTAATATTTTTTGGTTCCTATTGGACTTTACCTTTTTTTAGTGCAACTTCTTTGTTATTTCATTTTGTCACATTTTGTTCTCACATGTTTGAGTTGCGCGATATTTTTTTGAATTTACGTACTTGTGTGCATGTCCTCGTGGCAATTCAGCTTTTGTTCACAATCAGTCTTTATAACTTCTGATATTGCAAAATGTATTGTACCATGACTTGAGCAAAGTGACATTTTAACATTTCCTTCTATGATTCCCTGCACTTGTCATAGTATGACATAGGTGTGGTTGGGAATTAAATTACTGTAAGTGTTAAATAAACAGAGGTGCAGTTATAGAGAAATATAGAATTTTTAACATTTGTATTGTGTGAATGTCAGAGGAAAAAAAACATGCATAACTAGAAAAGTAACTAAGATTAAAAGAGTGATTTGTGTTATAGAAAAGCTTCCTCTCCTCCAGCAAAGTTTGAAGTACAGACTAGGCGATATATGTGCATGGTAGAGGAATGCAGAAATACCTGCCGCTCTCAAAATGAATGGAACAATGCACCCTCCCTTTCAGTTTCAGGTGCTTTGTCACATACACCCAGAGAAACTGGCAGCTGGCCTGACCTGAGTCTTTCTGTATTATATGGCTCAGGGTGACATAGCAAATGTATTCAAAAGATAAGCTATTGTGTGATGTGAACAATTCAGTAAGGAGCCTGTGCCAAAGTAATAGATCCTGGAGTGTAGACAAAGATATTTACTTTTCTCTCATCCTGGAAAATCAGTGAGGTGTTTCTAAGAAATGTGAAAACACGTTTTTTCCACTGAAATATCTTTTTTGTCAAATGTCTACCAGTGTAACAATCTTCTTGTCTGATACGAAGAAATATGTAGCCATTCCCCAAGATCCTCAGTAGAGAATTAACAGATTAAACCAAGCAAATAATCTTCCTTGAGATATACAAAAAGTGTTTTTTTGTTGTTGTTTTTTTTTTTTTATTAAATCAGTTGATTTTCATTTACATTGTCAAGTTATCAGCTGCGGTTTTCAAAGGATGGAAAACCATAGTATTTTTACCCATCTGCAGTTCCTATATAATCAAGGCTGTAGCGGACAAGAGGACAGGGGCAGCACAGCTGTTCCTTTAAGAGAGTTTTCATCCAATAAACAGGCAAATACAGTTACACTCAAATGTTTTTCAAGTCCACTTCTGAACAGTAAGGAACTTTTAATAGTACACATGAGTTCAAGACAAGGTTGTATGCACAGAGCCTTCACAAAGCATACCTTCTGGTTCACTTTGCATCGCAACCATAACTCTGCTAATGACTGAACAGCTCTTATGGTGGTTGGCAGTAGATTAGTCCTCTCATAAGGTATCTGGCACCTCAACTCAGAGTTCCCAGGGCTCCAACCTGCTTTCAGCTGAGGGATGAGATCTAGCTTTCCCTAACAAATGGCTTCCTGTTCCTGTCTACTCACTTCCTAATCTGGGGCAATTTT
Organism: Glandirana rugosa; assembly: GCA_018402905.1. Classification (NCBI taxonomy): domain Eukaryota; kingdom Metazoa; phylum Chordata; class Amphibia; order Anura; family Ranidae; genus Glandirana; species Glandirana rugosa. The sequence goes on from BLSH010344254.1 coordinate 484,491, forward strand.
ATGATGAGGATTGTGCTATTTTTAGTTTATATGCGTCCAAAATGGCCACCAAAATCTCAAGCACAACTCTGCACTTAAATCTTTTAGGGAGATTTTCTCCAAGTGGAACAAGTCAACTACAAGTCTATATACTCCCTGAGCAGGGAGATCAGCCGAGTGTTCTACCAAATTATCAAATGCATCTCTAATTTGTTGGCTTTGTTAAGCACTGCTGAGTGCTGGGAAGGCCTGCCTTCCATTTTGATAGAAGATTGTAAAAATTGATGCCAGTCCACTGGGTTGGGAAGGTGTACTAGATCATCTCTTTGTTCAGAGTCTCTGGTCTTAAAGGGAGGCTTACCTTACCTGAGTGTGCATTTAGACTGTCACTACTGCACTAAACAAGTCCTTGGGAAGGACATCCAGTATAGACGCAGTTTGACAACACCATAGTGGTTGTGTACATCAACCAACAAGAAGGAACAAAGGGCGACTGGCTGCAGCCCTGGAGATGTCCCGCATCTTGCACTGGGTACAAAATCACTCCTCCCATGTTATACAATCTAGTTGTGAAATATGAGCAGTATGACTATCTAAGTTGCCAGAGCCTGGATCAAGTCGAGTGGTCTTGTGTCTGTGGTGGGGAGAGTCGCACATGGGTGTGATTGTGTTTTGCCTCAACAGCATGATGGACAGGTTTGTGGCCAGGACTAAGCATCCCTGGGCAGGGGCAACAAATGTACTGGTGTCTCTGGGATTTATACTCTCTGATTTATGCTTTTTCTCTGATAAAACTTCTTGCCTCACTGCTCTTGCAGAGTCAAAGTCAAAGGGATTCTGGTCATTCTGGTAGCACCAGAATGGCCTTGTTGGTCTGGTAAATAGGCCTAATTTGTCTGGTCTTAAATGCTCCCCCTGGCCCTTTATTCTACATACAGACCCGTTATCATCACTATGTTGACTCTTTGCCAGATAGCCCTGCCTTACTAGCATCCATATTTGGTCTTGCATAAAAACAAGCTGTGCTTTGCCTAAAGTTCTTTTTCTTTCCTAAGGTGATATCCTCTTTTCACTAAAATTAAGATATTGCCCTGCCATCATCTATCCCAATCAGTTCCTTGTAGGAGATAGCTTTAGCTTTTACGGGCTGATCAAGAAAAATCTAACTCTGTATGGATAGCTTTATAATGCTGTGCATGTTTGTATGATGTGGAACAGAGGGATGACCTGCGCCACTGTGTACAAGAACCCTCCAATCAATGGACAGCTTCATATAAAGGAAAAGGGGTTAGGAAGATTATTAGATGGTAACTATCTGGCATTTAGATTTTTAAACCAATCTACAGGGCCTAGGTAACTATGACACACCAGCTGTTACAAAGTGCAGATCCCAGAAAGCAGAACCTAATGTGACACCCTGTGACTTGTAGATCTACAATAAGTGGCGGAAGTCAGTGTGTCAAAGAAAAGCCCAAAAGCCTCAAAAGGATTTATTTCTGGTGTTTAAATTGGGGTGACATGTTCCAACAGTTAATCCGAAGGAGCTATTTGTTCACTGCTTGAGTATAGAGAAGTGCAGAATCCGACCCAGCCTACCTACAAGGGTCACGTTAATAAAATATTAAATCTTTATTATATCATTAAAAAGTGTTCCCCTATTAGGATGTTTGGATTTTTTAGGATTATTGTTCATTTGTTCATAATCAGGGAGAGGAAAGTAACGTGTGCTTATTTTTCCATAAGTTGATTTTTAGCTAAAAATATGTGATAGGGTGGAAGAGACTGCAGAAGGAGAACTTGTATACTAAAAGAATAAACTTCCATTTGCTTCAAAATGCAGTCAGTTCAAAGGAAGGTTATGCTGGGACAAATAAAGAGGCTGCCATTCATGATCTATTTCTAAAAATGGTAATATCCTGATAACCATGAGTATCTTTAGTATTAAAGCCCAAATGAACCCTCTGCCCAAATTTGAACAATTGAAATCTGCGTTTAGCAAAATCAACCCCCTGCTAAGTCAGACCTGTAGCTACTTCATCAGTAATGGTTGTAGAAAAGGAATAAGGAGGAGGCTGAGAGCAATAGAAGGTAGTTTTTGAGTTAAAAATACATACGTTAATACATTTTTAAACCCGAGTTTAGTGTCACTTTAATGATATACACACACAGTCAAACTGCTCCTTGGTCCAAAAGATTCTCACTTCTATTGGAGCTTGCATGGACAGAAATCTTTTACAGCTGATAAATGTCAACTGCTGCATTGTTGATCATTTCTATTACCTGTATAGACAATTTAAAAGCATTAGTAAACATCTGGAACTAAACCGCATTACTTGATGGCTGTTATCTGGAGGATTACCACTAGGAGGCAGCTGTTCCCTTTGCAGCAAGCAGGTTAGAAATACTTTGAAAAGGTAGATGTGAATGGAAATAAATTAAACAGGAAAAGAAGAGATTGGAGTCAATCTGAACTTTAGCTTATGAATATTATATATACCACGTGCAGCTCAGTTTTAAAACAGAGATCCAGAAAAGTGGTTTTTTTTTTCTAGTGTTGATTCGAATGCAAGTTTAAAGCTTCTGTCAAGTTTTTATTTTCTGTCTGTGGAGGTAGACATAGTGACTATTGCCATAATTTTGTGGTCTCTGGAACAGAGCTACTGGGAGATTTCCCCTTGCAGTGACAATTGTCAAAGCAGTGATTTCGCCACACATGAGATTTTCACTAAATCGCTGTTGCTTCTGTGGTACAGCAGCAGAGGAAATCACCCTGATGTGGATGCAGACAACTAAATAAAAACTGGCTTCACAGGTTTCACACTCAAGCTCTGCTTTAATAAAAGTCTTTTGAAGCACTAATCATTTAAAAAAGAGCAAACAAAGACATGCTAAAACCCTTTGCACCCTGGTATTCTTTGAATGTAACTATTTTTTTAGTACTCACTGTAAATCCTCTGGTTGAGTTTGTTCTTGCAGTGCCTTTACCCTGCACTGCACAATGTTTGCTTAGCTGAGAGTTGTTTAGTAGAATTTAAAAGAAAGAACAATTGGCAATGTCCACTCATAGATGTGCCAACATCCCTTAATTTGAATTCAACAAAATGGACCCCTGGGGTGGGACTTTGTAGGCACTGTAGACAGTATGTAAGTAAAAAATTCTGGTTTTTATTTTCATATATTAAAAATGACACATATAAAGCGTATAGAAAGACATGGCAAAAAATATATTAAAGCAACACTGGAAAATTGTATACAACAGCCGAGTCAGTGATATCCTCAACCCAACATGTTTCGGAGTTGATCTCCTTCTTCAAAGGATAAGAGAGGAATCATGCATAAACATTCCAGTATATGTGTATACACTATTTCCATGCCAAATTAAAAACATGGCCCTACAGATTTCTTTCCACCCCACTCTTGACTGACAGATACCAGTATGCATTGAATGGAAAAGATGGGGAGGACCTCAAAGTGGAGCCCATCCCATGCAGAATGTGCACCCTCAGAGACACTGAGGTCAGAAGGAGGAGTGGCCTGCAATTACAAAGCCTGGATGAAAGAGCATGGTGTGCTGGATGTGATGGTGCAAATCCACCATAGGTGAAAAATGCAGCTCAGCAAGCAACCAGGATGCATTTTTCACCTAAGGTACTTGCGATCAGTTAGATCTCTTATGTCCCCCCCATACAGTTAGAACACACACAGGGAACACAGTTAACCCATATAGCGCCCCCTGCAGATTAACCCCTTCCCTGCCAATGGCATTTATACAGTAATCAGTGGATATTTAAATTTCTGATCTAAATGTCATTGGTCCAAAAAAGTGTCAAAAATGTCCGACATGTCCGCCCCAATACCACGGTCCCGATAAAAATCACAGATCACCGCCATTACTAGTAAAAAAAAAAAAAAATGTAAAAACGCCAGAAATTAATTCTCATGGTTTGTAAACGCAGCAACTTTTGCTCAAACCAATCAATAAATGCTGACTGCAAATTTTTTTACCAAAAATATGAGGAAGAATATAAATCGGCCAAAACCGATGAATAAATTTGTTTTTTTTATATATTTTTTTCGATATGTATTTTAGCAAAAAGTAAGAAATATTGTTTTGTTTTTTTTGCAAAATTGTTGCTCTTTTTTTATATCGGTGATCAGAAATGACGCAGAGGTGATCAAATACAACCAAAAGAAAGCTCTGTTTGTGGAAAAAAAAGGACGCAAATTTTGTTTGGGTACAACGTCGCACGGCCGCGCAATTGTCAGTTAAAGCGACACAGTGCCGAATTGCAAAAAGTGCTCTGGTCCTAAGGTGGGAAATCCTTCTGGTCCCTAAGTGGTTAAACAGAGAGTAACAATCCCAAAGGACACCAGTGCATTTGCTGCCTTTGTTATTTCTTGTTGGTTGATGTACACCACCACCATGGTGTTGTCAAACTGCGCCTATACTGGATGTCCTTCCCAAGGACTTGTCCAGTGCAGTAGTGACAGTCTGAATGCACAATCTGAGACCAGAGACTCTGAACAAAGAGAAGATCTAGTACATCTTCCCAACCCAGTGGGCTGGCATCCATTTTCACAATCTTCCATCAAAATGGAAGGCAGGCCTTCCTAGCACTCAGCAGTGGTGAACAAAGCCACCAAAGTAGAGATTAATTTGATAATCTGATCTCCCTGTTCAGGGAGTATGTAGACTTGTTCCACTTGGAGAAAATCTCCCTAAAATATGTGCAGAGTTGTGCTTAGGGGTTTGCCTTGAACAAAGAGACCATGAGAATCGGAACTTGCATGCAACAATAAATAGATGCCAACCTACATAAGTACAGGAGCTGAAGCTTCTCAAATAGGAGAAATGCTTTGCCCCACCTGATCGGCAGGAGCAGATCTATGTACTCCAGCAGGAAAGATGTGGCAAGAACCGATTTCCTGAAAAGCGTATTCCCCCAAGGTCCAATGAATCATGAGTCTCTTTCCAGGGTTAAAATAGACTTGAGATTCCTTATAGTCTCAGTGAAGCCAGAACATGGGTTAACACCTTGATTATTATCCAGGGGGGTAGACATCAAGTTGAAAAGAATGACCACAATCTGACCATAGTCCTCTCCATTGCAAAATGGAGGATGCGCTAGTGACCGGGGCAAATGAGTACATTCAAGTAAATAACCTTGAAGTTGATTAAGGCAAACAGGTCCCCCTTATGGAGAAAGAGGCCATCTCCGATCAGACTCTATCCTGAGTTTGCGCACTCTTATGAAGAAGTTGAGTGCTTTGGGGTCCAGAAGGGCCAAATCTAATAGGCACATTACACTGTGTCTGTTATCAGATAAATCACATCTTCTTGTCATCATCTCATACTTTGTTCTCTTTTCTCCCGCTCCCCTCCCCTCTGTCTCCCCAGCCATCTGGTGGCTGCACACATCTACCCTTCAATCTCACATGGCTCGCACTGCTCTCCGGCCGACTGCACACATATCCTCATTCAGTCTCACATGTCCCACTCCATCTTCCCCACCAGTTGCACATGGGATAGTACAAATGAGTAACAACATATCCAGAAGTATTTAGACAGAATAAAGGTAGATAAAGCACCTGGACCAGATGGCATTCATCCACGGATCCTAAAGGAATTGAGCTCTGCCATTTCAAAGCCATTGTATCTCATTTTTAGGGACTCCTTAATGACTGGAATAGTACCACTGGATTGGCGTAGGGCCAATGTGGTGCCCATATTTAAAAAGGGATCAAAGTCTTTACCAAGTAACTATAGACCTGTTAGTTTAACTTCTATAGCTGGGAAGATACTGGAGAGTTTAATAAAAGACCACATAGATGAGTTCTTGTTGGATAAAAATATGTTAAGCAACAGACAGCATGGATTCATGAAAGACAGAAGTTGTCAAACAAACCTGATTTCTTTTTATGAGGAGGTAAGTAAAACCTTGGACAGAGGGGTGGCTGTGGACGTGGTATACTTGGATTTTGCAAAAGCGTTTGACACCGTTCCCCACACACGGCTAATGTGTAAGGTAAAGTCTACAGGCTTGGAAA
>BLSH010344254.1:490527-508707 GCA_018402905.1 Glandirana rugosa
AGGCAAAGTTCCAACTCTTTGTGGAGAGTCGAAGACGACACCAGTACCCACACCACTACTCGTAGAAGTCGTCCCACTATCAGAGAGTTTTCTAACAAGAGGTGTTTGTCGACCTTATCCAGGTGTCGTGGTGTTGTGAAAGACTTGAGGAGACACGCCATCTACTCTGATTCGATACAGAAGTTAAATGAGAATAACTCGTAACCTATCCGGAAGTTTCAGAATGAAGCACGTAGGGGGCCTTTTTTGCGGTAACGCATGACAAGTTTGGACAGACGAACTTGGTTCCATCGTGATTGTTCCACCAAACACATCCTCTTTGCAACATATCTTAATATTACATAGCATGCAACGTTTCTCCTACACAAACCACCTTGTTAGTGCTACCTTGGTTCAAGCAGACAGGTTTGAACAGTACGCAATGGCGTTTTTTCCGGGGGATGCACGAAGTAAGACTTTGAAGGCCTATCCAATGCTCAATAAGAGTAAATTGAAGACATAGCTTAGTCTCATCTACCGCACAGAGGAGTTCAGAAAGTGTTGTGGTGCTGTGGACCTATTCCAGCTGTTTGTGGAGAACAATCTTTTGAGAGACTATCACCCTGCTGAAGATGCTCATCACCACACCCATGACCACAGCAGAAGCTGAGAGGTGTTTCTCAACCTTGAAACGGATTAAGACTTTCCTGAGAAATACCATGACCCAGGAGAGGCTGAATGCATTGGCCATGCTGTCGATGGAAAAGAGAGTGGTGACTGAGATGACTGACTTCAATCACAATGGCTCAAAAGTGCAATGGTCCAGAAGTATTTAGACAGAATAAAGGTAGATAAACCACCTGGACCAGATGGCATCCATCCATGGATCCTAAAGGAATTGAGCTCTGTCATTTCAAAGCCATTGTATCTCATTTTTAGGGACTCCTTAATGACTAGAATAGTACCACTGGATTGGTGTAGGGCCAATGTGGTGCCCATATTTAAAAAGGGATCAAAGTCTTTACCAAGTAACTGTAGACCTGTTAGTTTAACTTCTATAGCTGGGAAGATACTGGAAAGTTTAATAAAAGACCACATAGATGAGTTCTTGTTGGATAAAAATATGTTAAGCAACAGACAGCATGGATTCATGAAAGACAGAAGTTGTCAAACAAACCTGATTTCTTTTTATGAGGAGGTAAGTAAAACCTTGGACAGAGGGGTGGCTGTGGACGTGGTATACTTGGATTTTGCAAAAGCGTTTGACACCGTTCCCCACACACGGCTAATGTGTAAGGTAAAGTCTACAGGCTTGGAAAGATCAATTTGTAAATGAATAGAAAACTGGCTAAAAGACCGAATTCAGAGAGTAGTGGTTAATGATTCTTATTCTGAATGGTCTAAGGTTATCAGTGGTGTACCCCAAGGTTCAGTGTAGACACTGCTATAATAGTGGTAGCTGCTAGCTTCCGGGTCATGAGTTGCCCTGACACTTCGAGAACACTGGATTCCACTCGCACTACACGAGTGTACATTTCTCAATGAATGCAAAACGTGATTTGACGAAGTGGTGAGGTGGGGGTGGTGACATCAGTATCTCCAACCTATCTAATCAGAGAATGGTTTGCATTCATTGAAAAAATGTGAATAACACCCGTGCCAAGCAGCTGTCATGCTACATAATGAACACTGGGGGGGGTGTCACTCACTCTGCATTGGGATGGCAGTGGACGGACAATGATCATCTCATGATATTTGCACTGAATTATTTCAAAAACTGGTATCTCTGTTCTTGTGCAAAACATACAGAATGTTTACGGTTATATGTTTCTCATTCTTTTTTTTTTCAGGTGATAATGTACATATATTGCATATGAGCTTCTGAAGGTTTGAAGAAAAGTCTCACCTCAATATGGAAAACTGTATAAGAACAACCATCTTTTAATGTGTGGATTCCTGCATTAGAAATGGGTTTATGCCAACAAGAACAGAGCTGCAGAAGACTTGTGAGATGTGTATTTGGGGCTTTAAGCAGAATTGACATATAAAAACTCCCCACGGCAGAAGACATAATGCAGAGGGCTGGTTTCAGGGACTACCTGAAGAGTCCTCACGCACAACTTTTTCTGGTGAACTCTCTAACATGTGGTCTGGAAGTTTGTTTGGCAGCTGGGGTCTCCTTTGTACCACCATTGCTTCTTGAAGCCGGAGTGGAGGAAAAATTTATGACCATGGTACTAGGTATGTAAACCAGATAACCTATGTACAATTTGTAATTGTAGAGTGAAGGCACACCCACCTTGAACATGTGTTATCACAAGTGGATGAAGAACAATTTTTGCATTCTTTCTGTTAACTAATTCATTTCACTGCTCATTAGCTACAACATTAAAAAATGAAATTACAAAGCAATGTAAATGAAACATTTAACACGTCCAGATGTTGCAATCCAATACAATAAAATACAAAAGTTCCCTAATTATATAAGCTTTCTTTATTATACTTATAAATCTCAAACTTGTAATTTATAGTTGAATTCAAAGTCTGCACAGCAGCACGTTACCAATTCCTTTCTCCCCATTTATCTATACAGTGATATAATTTTCCTTACTATTTAGTTAGGCCTTGCTAGTTAAAGCGGAGTTCCACCCATGTAAAAGTCAGCAGCTACAAAAAGTGTAGCTGCTGACTTTTAATAATCGGACACTCACCTGTCCCTCGCTCCAGCCATGCGGTCACCCGAGTGCTCGCTCCTCTCCCCCTCCTCTCATCACAGGTGTGGGCATCCGGTTTTGGCTTCAAAGCCGGGCGCGCACTGCGCAAGCGCGAGTCGTGCTGCGCCCTGTGACATGTCCCAGAAGATCGCCGCTAGGGAGCAGGGGGGAAGGTGGACTTCCTTCTCTGAGGCTCGGCACCAGGGGAGGAAGTGGACCTGGGACCCTGTGAAAACAGGGTCCCTGGTCACCCCCCAAATAAAAGACATGCCAATTGTGGCATGTCGGGCGGTCACCTTCCATTAAAGCGTAAGTTCCACTTTTGGGTGGAACTCCGCTTTCATTTCTTATTTTAAAAAAGGGTGCAGAACCCTGGTGATCTTTGATATCTTTCATGCTGTTCAGGTAGATCTTCACCTCCCAGAGGTTGCCTACCCCTGGCTTATAATATTGTTTTCTAGCAAAAACTCTTCTATGTGGCCTTTTATCAAACTCTCAAATATCTTCCTGGATATAGAAGTTACACTTCTACAAAGGCTTCACTTCCTATTTCCCTTAGTAATGATGCCGGCGCCTGCACCTGGAGCCGGTGGACGGGTTGGCTTTGGGTGCCAACATCGCGGCTCCCAGGACAGGTAAGTGTCCTTATATTAAAAGTCAGCAGCTACAGTATTTGTAGCTGCTGACTTTTAATTTTTTTTCACCGAAGCAAACTCTTTAACCACTTCCTGTCTGCCATATAGCAAAATGATGGGTGCAAAGTGGTTGTATTATCCTGACTGGACATCATTTGATGTCCAGCAGGATAAGCTGCTAGCATGCGGCCGCGGGTGCGCGCAGCATGGTGATCGGTCGTGCGGTGTATCAGCCTGACACACCGCATCTCCGAACCCGATAAAGAGCTTCTGACATAGGCTCTTCACCATGTGATCAGCTGTGTCCAATCACAGCTGATCACAGTGTAAACAGGAAGAGCCGTTTATCTCCTGACAGGGAGCATCTGCGCTGATAATCAGTGCATTGATTATCACTGCAGACCCATCGAGGATGCCCACTTCAGACCACCAGGGGTGCCAATCAGTGCCCATTAGGATGGCACTCTCTGCCCATCAGTGATCCCTGTCAGTGCCTCCTGATCAGTGCTGCCTATCAGTGCCATCTATCAGTACTGCCCATCAGTGCCGCCTATAATTGCCCACCAGTGCCACCTATCAGTGCCCATCAGTGTCACCTATGAGTGCCCATGATTGCTGCCTATCAGTGCCCATCAGTGCCACCTATCAGTGCTGCATATCAGTGCCCATCAGTGCTGCTTATCAGCGCCCATTAATGCTGCATATAAGTGCCTTCTGAGCAGTGCCACCTCATTAGTGCCAATCAGTACTGCCTCATCAGTGCCCGTCAGTGCAGCCACATCAGTGTTCATCAGCGAAGGAGAAAACCTACTTATTTACAAAGTTTTGGAGCAGAAACAAAGAAAAACTTTTTTTTTCCAAATTTTCGGTCTTTTTTTATTTGTAGTGCAAAAAATAAAAACCCCATTGATGATCAAATACCACCAAAAGAAAGCTCTATTTGTGGGAAAATTATAACAATTTTGTTTGGGTATAGTGTTGCATGACCATGCAATTGTCATTCAAAGTGCAAGCTGAAAATTGGCCTCCGCAGGAAGGGGGCAAAGTGTCCTGTATTGAAGTGGTTAAACACTGTATAGGCACCACATACCAAGCCAATCATTCAAGAGTTTCCAAAAATTTGAAACAATAGCTTTGAAATAAAACTCAACTCTTTGAGGACACATGGGTGTAAGCCATCTGCGATCCAGGTGCTTTATTCACATTTATTTAGTTTGTTTCTGTATCATATACATTTTGAGCCATTTTAGGCTGTGGCAATCCTATCCCCAATATGGACTTAAGCTCTACCATTTTCCTTCATATACACAGAACCCAAAAAGCTGTTTAATAGATTTGCATTCTCTTTGTCCCCAGTCACCAACAAGTTATCTTGTAAGAGGCCTACTTATTCATCTCATATCTGATTTTTTTTTACTAGCAATAAAGTACTGTGCAAAAGATTTAGGCAGACGTGAGAGTAAGAATGCTTTCAAAAATATATATTTTAATTGTTTATTTTTATCAATTTACAAAATGCAAAGTGAGCAAACTAAATCATTCCGGTGGCTTGTGCACTGGGCAGGGAGGTTGTTCCAAACATCTTGGAGAAATAACCACAGGTCTTCTGTGGAGGTAGGCTTCCTCAAATCTTTCTGTCACCATTGATCGGGCAACGTTGAGGACCATAGAGGCAGTGGTCGCCCAAGGAAACTTAATGCAGCAGATAAAAGACGCATCATGCTTACCTCCCCTTGACACCGGAAGATGTCCAGCAGTGCCATCAGCGCAGAACTACCAGAAACCAGTAGGACCCAGGTACACCTATCTAATGTCCAAGAAGATTGGCCACTAGTGGCTTTCATGGAAGAATTACAGCAAAAAGCCATACCTCCTACATGAAAACAAGGCTAAGCAACTCAACTATTCATAAAAGACAAGCAGAGCGCAGTTCGGCCCTGCACCCCACTCCCTCCTCACTGGATTTCATTGACAGCAGCAAGAGCCAATGGCTCCCACTGCTATGAATCTGCCCTGTGAGACTAGGAAGAAAGAGCAGCACTGCTTCAGACAGGCATGTCACCGGATTGATAAAGGACTCAGGTTAGAATTTAGGGAAGGAGGGAAGCAGAGAGTTAGTGAAAGTTTTTTTTTTACCTTATTGCAAGTAAAAACCTTGTGACTTTAGAACCACTTTAAAGAGATCCAACCACTCTGAGAGTAATTCTTTGGGACACACACGAAATTTTAATAAGATAGCCTATAACGTCAGTTATGTTTGGATTGATCGCTTAAAGTTCATTTAACCACTTCCCGCAAAATCATGTACTTGTATGTCATTTTGAAGAAGTGGTTGTACCGGGTAACGTTTTTTAGAGCGGACCTTAGGCTTTCATGTAAAAAACAACTGATGCGGCTAAGCAGCCGCTCGGCCGTTATCACAAACAGTGGGAGGGGACGTCCCCGCCCTCCTGCCACCTTCCGCCACTCCGCCCGGGTTTCCTGTCTCCTGCCGGCTAGCCAGAGACCCAAACAAAGCAGGATACAGCTTTGATCGGGTCTCTGATGTAGTAACCCGGAACTGATGTCATGACGTCATTTCCAGATTACTCAGCAGCCAACAGCGGCAATTTAAAAAAAATCCTCAGTATTTAAAAACGCCAATTTTGGCGTTTTGAATATTGTGAAGTGGAGATGAGGGGTTTGGCGTCTTTTAGACCCTAGATCCCTCCATAAAGAGTACCTGCCACCACCTATTACTGTCACAAGGGATGTTTACATTCCTTGTGACAGCAATAAAAGTGAACAGATTTTTTTTTTAAAAAGGGGTAGTGTAAAAATAAATAAAATAAATAAATAAGAAAAAAAAAACATTTTTAATGTCACATTATACAAACAATTGGGCTAACTTTACTGCTTAGTTTTTTTTTTTTAATTTCAGTGAAGTGTATTTCTTTCAAAATAATTGTGTTTGAAAGACCGCTGCGCAAATACTGTGAGACATAAAATATTGCAACGACTGCCATTTTATTCTCCAGAGTCTCTGCTAAAAATATATATATATATATATAATATTTGAGGGTTCTAAGTAATTTTCTAGCGAAAAATACTGATTTTAACCACAGCCAATACCGGGCTTTAGTCAAATGACGTCTGCAGATGGGAGCTCCCATCCTGGGCGGGCGTCATATGATGTCCTAGTTATTTCGCCGCTACTGTCCTCGGGACACAGCCAATCCCCGATCAGGGTATAGAGCCAATAAAATCTGTCTCTTTACCACATGACCGGCTGTGTCAAATCACAGCGGGTCACTATGGAGATCCGCGCTCCCGCCACTAATGCGCGCCCCCGGGGGCGCGCAGTGCGGCGATCGAGGTTGAGGCTTGTCCCACGGACAAAACCCAGCCCTGATCATGGTAAAGAGCTAATGAAATTGGCGTTTTCCTACGTTACCGGCTGTGTCCAATCACAGCTGGTCACATGATGTAAACAAACTGCGGTAACAAGCTGTTACCGCGTTCTCCTTCTTACACACAGATCGTGTGTGAGAAGGAGATTGTGGTAACAGCTCGTTACCACTGACAGTACACACCAAGCACACTGATCCCACCTCAGTAATAAAGAGGACCTATCACCACCCCATCAAAGTACCTGTAACAGCCCATCAGAGTACCTGTCACCTGCCCATCAAAGTACCCGAGTACCTGTCACCTGCCCCTCAAAGTACCCGAGTACCTGTCCCCTGCCCATCAAAGTACCCAAGTACCTGTCACCTGCCCATCAAAGTACCCGGGTACCCGTCACCTGCCCATCAGAGTACCCAAGTACCTGTCACCCTATCACCTGCCCATCAAAGTACCCGAGTACCTGTCACTTGCCCATCAAAGTACCCGATTACCTGTCACCAGCCCATCAAAGTACCCAGAGTACCTGTCACCTGCCCATCAAAGTACCCGGTACCTATCACCTGCCCATCAAAGTACCCGAGTACCTGTCACCTGCCCATCAAAGAACCCGAGTACCTGTCACCAGCCCATCAAAGAACCAGAGTACCTGTCACCTGCCCATCAAAGAACCCGGTACCTATCACCTGCCAATCAAAGTACCTGAGTACTGGTCACTTGCCCATCAAAGTACCTGATTACCTGTCACCAGCCCATCAAAGTACCCGAGTACCTGTCACCTGTCCATCTGAGTACCTGTCACCAGCCCATCAGAGTACCCGAGTATCTGTCACCTGCCCACCAAAGTACCCGAGTACCTGCCACCTGCCCATCAAAGAACCCGAGTACCTGTCACCAGCCCATCAAAGTACCCAGAGTACCTGTCACTTGCCCATCAAAGTACCCGGTACCTATCACCTGCCCATCAAAGTACCCGAGTACCTGTCACCAGCCCATCAAAGTACCCGAGTACCTGTCACCTGCCCACCAAAGTACCCGAGTATCTGTCACCAGCCCATCAAAGTACCCGAGTACCTGTCACCTGCCCACCAAAGTACCTGAGTACCTGCCACCTGCCCATCAAAGAACCCGAGTACCTGTCACCAGCCTATCAAAGTACCCGAGTATCTGTCACCAGCCCATCAAAGTAACAGAGTACCTGTCACCAGCCCATCAAAGTACTCGAGTACCTGTCACCAGCCCATCAAAATGCCCAAGTACTTGTCACCAGCCCATCAGAGTACCTGTCACCTGCCCATCTGAGTACCTATCACCAGCCCATCTGAGTACCCAAGTACCTGTCACCAGTCCATCAAAGTACCCGAGTACCTTTCACCAGCTCATCAAAGTTCCCGAGTACCTGTCACCAGCCCATCACAGTACCCGAGTACCTGTCACCAGCCCATCTGAGTACCCAAGTACCCGTCACCAGCCCATCAAAGTACCCGAGTACCTGTCACCACCCCATCTGAGCACCTGTCACCAGCCCATCAGAGTACCCGAGTACCTGTCACCAGCAGTCAGCGTACCCGAGTACCTGTCACCAGCCCATCTGAGTACCTGAATACCTGTCACCAGCCCATCAGAGTACCCGAGTACCTGTCACCAGCCCATCAGAGTACCCGAGTACCTGTCACCAGCCCATCAGAGTACCCGAGTACCAGTCACCAGCCCATCAGAGTACCCGAGTACCTATCTGCAGCCCATCAGAGTACCCGAGTACCTATCTGCAGCCCATGCCTCATAGAATATACATTGGGGTGTTTTCTTTCCAAAATGGGGTCACTACTTCAATGTTGGACGTCTCTATGTGGCCAGGCTGTGTAAAAGTCTCACACATGTGGTATCGCCATACTCGGGACTAGTAGCAGAATGTATTTTGGGGGGTAATTTTTGCTATGTGTTAGAAATATCTATGTGTTAGAAAATTGACCACTTTGTGTAAAAATAAAAGTGTTTTCATTTTCTTTCCACGTTTTTCAAAGACTTGTGGAAAAAAATGAACCATTCAAAAGACTCATAATGCCTCATAGAATATACATTGGGGTGTTTGCTTTCCAAAATGGGGTCATTTTGTGGGTAATTCCAGTGTCCTGGTGATCCAGGGCCTTCAAAAGTGTAATAGGTCTTTAGGAAATTTTATGTGTAATTTATGCTCCTAGAACATTTGACGGTGCTCCCTGCATGTCGGACCTCTCTATGTGGCCAGGCTGTGTAAAAGTCTCACATATGTGGTATGAGTAGCAGAATATATTTTGGGGGTTAATTTTTGCTATGTACATGCTATGTGTTAGAAATATCTTATAAATTGACCACTTTGTGTAAAAATAAAAGAGTTTTAATTTTCTTTCCATGTTTTTCCAAGACTTGTGAAAAAAATGATCCGTACAAAAGACTCATAATGCCTCATAGAATATACGTTGGGGTGTTTGCTTTCCAAGCAGGAACACACATAACAATGAAAACCTGACAGGGTTCAGCTCTAATGCTGCAACACTAAAGCTGAAAAAAAGTTTTGGCTTTAAATACGTTAAATAGTACAAAATCAATGTCATACATTTTTGTGTTGATATTTATGTGAATATTTAAATACTATTTGCAATGTATCTATATATTGGCTTAGTTGTGGCAAAGTGATGCATGTTCATACAGTAGGTCTAAATTATATGATGAATGTTACAATCTTCTTTTTCAGGTATTGGCCCAATTCTTGGTCTTTTAGTTGTACACCTGATTGGTTCAGCCAGTGATCGGTGGAACAGCAGATATGGTCGTCGCCGTCCCTTCATCTGGCTTCTTTGCTTTGGAGTTATGTTGAGTCTGATTATTATCCCATATTCCAGCTATCTGGCCAGTTTGACCGGTCGCCATCATGCTGGCATGGAGGTGGCCTTCCTAGTGGTCGGAATCGTCCTTCTAGATTCCTGTGGACAGGTCTGTTTTACTCCGTTGGAAGCCTTACTGTCTGACCTTTTCCCAGAAGGAGAGGCTTGCAGGAAGGCATTCTCAGTCTATGCATTAACAGTTGGAGTAGGTGCATGCATCGGTTATTTAATACCATCTGTGGACTGGAGTGGCAGCTGGCTGGCACAGCAGTTAGGAGGGCAAGAACAATGTCTGTTTACACTCCTGCTTACTATATTTTCTGGATGTGTATTTGCTACATTCTTTGTCTCAGAAGAAGTCTGGACAAATTCAGTACATCAGGATATCTCTTTGGAGCACACAGGAAGGTGGGGAAGTTGCCTGAAAGTGTGTCAGCTTTGGACTCCAAACAATCTTTGTCGTATGGTTCTGGCATTCAGAAGTACATGTGCTTTGGTTCCACGATTAAGGAGTTTTTGTTGCAGGGTGCCAGTTACTCTGTGGCGCCTATTTGTGGCACAACTATGCTCTTGGATGGGCCTTATGACATTTATACTCTTTTATACCGACTTTGTTGGAGAAGGACTGTATCATGGTGTGCCAGTAGCAGAACCAGGCACAGAAGCTAGACTTCGTTATGATGAAGGTCAGTAAAATGATTAATCAGAAACAAATATTCACAAACCAAAATTTTCTTAATCTCAGTTAATCTTTGTTGCTCATTTCCTCTTCATCCTGTAGCATTATCTTTTCTAGAAATTGCTCTTAAATCAGTATATATTAATTCTCACAAGCAGCATGGCAGTTGCTTTATTTTTGTTGTTTTTCTTATCCCAACTAGGAGTCAGAATGGGAAGTCTGGGCCTCTTTCTTCAATCTGTGATATCAATAGCCTTTTCAGCCTCTATGGATTACCTGGTTAGGACATTTGGAACAAGATTTGTCTACCTAGCTGGTGTCTCTTGTCTACCTGTTGCTGCAGTGGTCATATGCTTTTCTAGTAATATTATCATGGTAACCGCATCAGCTGCCTTAACAGGAATCCCATTCTCCGTGCTTCAGATCCTGCCCTATACTCTCACTTCATTATATCACCATAATCGTCAGGTAAGTCAACATCACACCAAGTCTCTGTGCTCAAGAAGCTATACTTTTCAGTGGCCAATTATTCATGGTTTGCTTTTCAAGTTAAGGTCATACAAATATCATCAGTAAAAACAATCCCAGCGTCACTTAAGAAAATCTAGACATGTAAATTATTGTTATAGCTCGTAGAGTTTTAATCCGTGAATTTAAAAAGGTGGAAGATCTGTCATCTCCCATCCTTGATATATACCATCTACAGGCCCATTTCATCCATCCTTTTTATCTAATAAATTTAAAAGACTGGTAGTTCATAACATTCAGATGCAACAAGACAGCACAGAACAAGTAGGAAATACTGTATAACCACTTCACCCCGAGCGCCGTAAATAGGCGGCGACTACTTTGAGTGGATGGTACCGGGATATCCTGGTACCGTTTTTTAGAGTGGACGGTCGGCTATCCGGGGATGATGATCTATCTGGCTCGTTATCCCCGGGGACGGGAGGGGACATCCCCCCGCTGCTCATCTCTGGCCTCCCGTCCCACCAGGACCGCTATGATTCGATTTGGCGCGTCAATTGGCTCAGAGGAGACCTGAAGGAAGCCGGAATCGGCTCTGATCGGGTCTCCTTCGGCAAATTCCGGAAAGCGACGTCATAACGTCACTTCCGGTTTACTCGGCGGCTAACGGCGCCGGTTTTAAAAAAATGAGGGATTTTTTACATAAAGAGTACCTGCCACCAGATATTACTATCACAAGGGATGTTTACATTCCTTGTGATAGCAATAAAAGTGATCAGAATTTTTAAATAAAATGAAAAAAAAAATTTTTTAAAGCGCTACATAAACAAATATTTGACTGCAATTGTGTTTTTTTATTAGTTATTGGTAAAGGCTGGTGAGCTGCTTCTAGAAAGATCTGAATTCTGTCTTTTGTTTCAGGTCTTAGATGTTACAAAGTTACATACTACCACTATGTTAGGCATATTTATAATGCAACCAGTTAACTTTTTCATAACACCTTTGCATGTTTCAGTACATCTTGTAGGACTTTCTTTTAATATAATATAAAAAAAAACATGCAGTGGGAAGAGTGGGCTCTCCCTCCAATGGTCAGCACAGACCCATAAACTTAAGGCTGATCTCCAGCTTTAGTTTCAGTTTAAATAATTTGTTTAGCCCAAACTAACTATTTCCCTCACTAGCACGTGTGGGCTGCTGGGTGTGCTGTAGGCTGAGGCTACATATAGTATACAGCACTGTGTTCCAGGTGCAAGAGACGTTCCTGTCTCATATCCAAAACAAAATAGCGTCTGTCTGGATGGCAGCTATGTATTCTATCAATTAGTCAGAGAGGCAGCTGATGATGTCACTATCTCCAACTCCAATAATCTCAACAATAATCTGAACAATAGAGTCCTTGGGAGATTTTAAATAATGTCATATATTTTTAACCATCAGCTTCAAGCAAAAACTGAAATACTTTTGAGTGGACTGACAATTTTAATGTTTAGGATAAAAATGCTTATTCATAGGGTTTCTCCAAATTGTCTATTTTTTAATATTTTTCTAGTGTATATTTCTTTCTATATATATTATTCTTCATGGTATATTTTCTCCTTTCATGCTATCACTGGACAGATTCTAATGCTGGAGTGCAGAATGTTTCTTCTGTTCTGTAATTGCCCCAGGTACTGCATGTGCTTTATTTTAGCATTTATGAAGTAAAATTACATATTGTCGAGTGTCATAAATATAGATGATTTGAAAATGATTAGCTAATTACCATCTTAGTAGACTGGTTGTGCTTATGCACAATATACAAATCATCATATTATAAATGAATCTCATACTGTATAAAGTACTATGTGCCCATAGTACTCTGTATTAAAACAGTCTTCTAAGTGGTCATTAACAGTGCAGAGATGACAGCTGTGATGTTGGTTTTGGGTCACGCATCACAGTTGTCATTTCTGCACTGTTAACCACTTCAGCCCTGGAAAAATTTCCCACGTTAGGACCAGAGCACTTTTTGCAATTCGGCACTGCGTCGCTTTAACTGACAATTGCGTGGTCGTGCGATGTTGTACCCAAACTAAATTTGCGTCCTTTTTTCACATAAATAGAGCTTTCTTTTGGTGGTATTTGATCACTTCTGTGTCATTTCTGATCGCCGCTATAAACAAAAAAAGTGAAACATTTAAAAAAAAAAACTTTTTCTTTTTGCTAAAATACAAATCCAAAAAAATATAAAAAACATTTTTTTCATTGGTTTTGGCCGATTTATATTCTTCCTCATATTTTTGGTAAAAAAAAAAATCACAATCGGCGTTTATTGATTGGTTTGCGCAAAAGTGGCCGCGTTTAAGGATGATGAGAATTAATTTCTGGGGTTTTTATTTTTTACTAATAATGGCAGCGATCTGCGATTTTTAGCGGTACTGCGATATTGCAGCGGACATGTCGGACCATTTTGACAGAAAATCAGAAATTTAAATGTCCACTGATTACTGTGTAAATGTCATTGGCAGTGAAGGGGTTAACCTGCAGGGGGAGATCTAGGGGTTAACTGTGTTGCCTAGGCATGTTCTAACTGTGGGGGGGCTGGGCTGTTATAGGCATAAGAGATCTAACTAATCCCTGTGACAGGGATCAGTAGATCTCCTATGCCTGCACTGACAGAGTGGGAAACCGCCGTGTTTACATTGGTGGTTCCCCGTTCTTTTGCTGTGGCTGCTCATAGCGGCTCACCGGCGGACATTGGGTCCGTCCGAGCCGCAGGCACACTCCTCCGGAGTACCGCTGGCTGCGTGCACGTGTCCCCTAGCGGCCACTCCGCAAATCGCTTTTATTTACGGCAATTCGCGGGAAGCATCCACACTGCCGCAGTAAATATACTGCGTGCGATGTGGAAGCGATTTAATGACCACTTGGATGGAGTGACTTGGTTGCTGGGTAGTGAGCGGAACGTTGCATCAGTGTAACACCTTTATTGTGAAGATTCACCTGCTCAGTCCTTTTTTGGGAAAATCTGTGAGATCTGAAGGGCTCATAAGACCGCTGTTGTGGGGGTCGTATCAAGTCATTAAGAAGCAGTGTGTGAGGGTGTTGGTGACGGTTTCTCCTTCAGCTTGTGCACATTCTCCAGGCAAGTATTCACTCTCTCCTTATGAACATTATTTCCCTTGGACTTTATTTAAGCGCCGCACCATCTTTTTACTTCAGGCTGGTCTGCATGGTATGCATCAATGGCAGCCATCGCTCCTCAGGGCTCTCTGCAGTGGGCACTCTGGAGATACTAACTTAGTGCTACCATAGTGCCTCTTTACATCCTCCTCCAGAGTGACCCCTTAGTTCTGCCTCCAGAGTGATCCCTTAGTTCCTCCTCCAGAGTGATCCCTTAGTTCCTCCTCCAGAGTGATCCCTTAGTTCCTCCTCCAGAGTGACCCCTTAGTTCCTCCTCCAGAGTGACCCCTTAGTTCCTCCTCCAGAGTGATCCCTTAGTTCCTCCTCCAGAGTGATCCCTTAGTTCCTCCTCCAGAGTGACCCCTTAAGTCCTCCTCCAGAGTGACCCCTTAAGTCCTCCTCCAGAGTGTCCCCTTAGTTCTACCTCCAGAATGACCCCTTAGTTTCTCCACCAGAGTTACCTCTTACTTCTGCCTCCAGAGTGACCCCTTAGTTCCGCCTCCAGATTGACCCCTTAGTTCCGCCTCCAGAGTGATCCCTTAGTTCCGCCTCCAGAGTGATGCCTTAGTTCCTCCTCCAGAGTGATCGCTTAGCTAATCCTCCAGAGTGACCCCTTAGTTCCTCCTCCAGAGTGACCCCTTAGTTCCTCCTCCAGAGTGACCCCTTACTTCCTCCTCCAGAGTGACCCCTTAGTTCCGCCTCCAGAGTGATCCCTTAGTTCCTCCTCCAGAGTGACCCCTTAAGTCCTCCTCCAGAGTGACCCCTTAGTTTCTCCTCCAGAGTGACCCTTTCGTTTTTCCTCCAGAGTTACCCCTTAGTTCTGCCTCCAGAGTGACCCTTTAGTTCTGCCTCCAGAGTGACCCCTTAGTTCCGCCTCCAGAGTGATCGCTTAGTTCCTCCTCCAGAGTGACCCATTAGTACCTCCAGAGTGACCCAACAGTAATACTAAGGAGCCACTCGGGAGGAGGATGTAAGGAGGCACTCTGAAGGAGGATGAAAAAAGGCACTCTGGAGGATGTAAGGGGGCACTCTGTAGGAGGATGTAAGGAGGCACTCTGGAGTATGTAAGGAGGCACTCTGGAGGATAATGTAAGGAGGCATTCTGGAGGATGTAAGGGGGCACTCTGGTGGATGTAGGGGGGCACTCTGAATGATGTAAGAAGGCACTCTGGTGGATGTAAGGGGCACTTTGAAGGATAGTTAGTACTGCCAGAGCACCCCCTTAGATCCTCCAGAGTGCTCCCTTAGTACCACTCTGAAAGATGCAAGGGGACACTCTGGAGTTACAGTTGTAAGGGGGCACTCTGAAGGATGTAAGGGAGCCCTGTGTAGACATTGATGTAGGGGGGGCATGTTGGAGGTTGTAAGGTGGGACTCTGGGGACAGGTATGTAAGAGGGGGACTCTGATTTATAGGGGTAAATGCTGTGGACTTTGATTTAAGGGAGGACTCCAATGGGAATGTAGCACTCATCCTGACTGCTGCACCGAGCTGGGGGGGGCCCCCCCCCTTCATGGTTTCTTCCACTGGGGCACTGAAGGTTCTAGTTACGCCACTGCTGCACTCATTTGGCATTTGGGTAATAAATACTATATATATCCTTATCTAGTCCAAGTGCTGTTCAACCAGTGTTGTCCATATTTCTCCCCTGCAAGGTGGGACAATCCTTAGGCAGTGCTTCAGGTATCACTTACTTTTTACCTTCCAGTAAATTCTATAGCTTTGCACCTTATTAGAGCAGCAATGAAATAAAAGAAGCAATTACTGCATGGCTGCCCAACTGATACTCTAAGTGTACCTGTGTAGTTAAAGGAAATGTGATAGAAAACATGAAATAAACATACTTTAATTTTGATTATGGAGTGCCCACAGGAATTATCTATGATTTTTTTCTTTTTTTTTCATTTCAATTGTCTGGTGTGAAAAAGTGGAATTCCGCTGTAATATATGCATGCATTGAATTCTAATATAAAAAAATATTTACGTACACTCCAGAGATTGAGCAGCGGGTAAAATCAGGGTCCTAGTGTCAGGCTCGGTTCACACAGGGGCGATCCGACTTCGGCGCAACTTTGCTAGGCAATTGCAGCGCGACTTCAGGCAACTTACAAATGACTTAAGCCAAGCGACTTTGCCTGTGGCCAATCAGAGAAGGGAGGGAGGGGGTTTCCCCAAATAAAATTCTATTCTTTTCACTGTAAAGTCGCTTGCATTAAGATGGGGGATCCGACTTGGAGGCGACTTTTATTTAATCCTATGGGCACAAGTCAGGCAGAAGTCACCTTGAAGTAGTAAAGGAACCTTTTTTTGAAGTCAGAGGAGGGACACAGTAGTGTACATTAAGACGGCTCCCATTCATTTCAATGGGATTTGAGATGTCAAGCGACTTGAGGCGACTCAAGTCAGAGCGCAAGTCGCCCCTGTGTGAACCGAGCCTAAAGCTACTCTGTGACTTTTTTTCCAAACTTCAGTGCACTTTTAGGTCCCAGTGTCTTTGGAATCTTTCACATACATGTGACAATTAACATACAGAATATACAATGTAAAGACATTAGGAGGATATGCCCAAAACACACACAACGCAGATCTTTGGAAATTACATTTGTAAGATTTTGAACATGTAAGCAAAAACTGCTTACCCACCATATTTCCTAAATAAATAATATAATGGGTGCCCATTTGAGACCTCTTGAGCTGCACAAATACACCATTACACCCTTGTCTCACTTATCAAAGTAAAAAAAAATTCATCCATTACAGTAGGAATAATACAACTGCAGGTACAGAACATGCTTTATTTGCTTGTAAGGACAGGACAATTGGCAGAATATTAGATTGGTGGTGATTTTTTTAGTATTGTATTGTAGGTAAATTTCCAGTGTCTGTTGGTAATATTGCTGTATTGCAGCTCTTGTAATCCTCCTTTTTCACCTTCTTAGCAACTATCAGTTCCACACATTTTATCTTGGGCTAGAGTCCTTTAAGGCAGAAAGGAACACACTACCACTGTGTTAGGCATATTTATAATGCAACCAGTTAACCTCTTCCATAGATATCTGAGCACTGATGTCAGACCAAAATGAAGAGGTTTGAGAGGATCCATTGCAGATGTAGGCATCAAAAATATGTTTTTTCTATTGCGTCATGTATATTTGGTTCTGATCCAGACCAGGTTTTGTTTCTGCTGGTCTCAAATTGCTTCTACAGCTGTATTTAGAGATGTAAGGGCAAGCTTGTGGCAGAACTCTCTCTGTCCTGGGCACAGGTAGCTAGAGGTTCCTGCTGGTGCTGTGAGGGACAGAGTATTCTAAAATCATCACATACTGCTATAGGGAGAGTTTCCTGCTGGTGCTGTGAGGGACAGATTATTGTTCTAAAATCATCTCCTAGTGCTATAGGGAGAGGTTCCTGCTGCTCCTGTGAGGGACAGATTATTGTTCTAAAATCATTACCTAGTGCTATAGGGAGAGGTTCCTGCTGGTGCTGTGAGGGACAGATTATTGTTCTAAAATCATCACATACTGCTATAGGGAGAGGTTCCTGCAGGTGCTGTGAGGGACAGATTATTGTTCTAACATCATCTCCTAGTGCTATAGGGAGAGTTTCCTGCTGGTGCTGTGAGGGACAGATTATTGTTCTAAAATCATCTACTGCTATAGCGAGAGGTTCCTGCTGGTGCTGTGAGGGGCAGATTATTGTTCTAAAATCATTACATACTGCTAGAGGGAGAGGTTCCTGCTGCTCCTGTGAGGGACAGATTATTGTTCTAAAATCATTACCTAGTGCTATAGGGAGAGGTTCCTGCTGGTGCTGTGAGGGACAGATTATTGTTCTAAAATCATCACATACTGCTATAGGGAGAGGTTCCTGCAGGTGCTGTGAGGGACAGATTATTGTTCTAACATCATCTCCTAGTGCTATAGGGAGAGTTTCCTGCTGGTGCTGTGAGGGACAGATTATTGTTCTAAAATCATCTACTGCTATAGCGAGAGGTTCCTGCTGGTGCTGTGAGGGGCAGATTATTGTTCTAAAATCATTACATACTGCTAGAGGGAGAGGTTCCTGCTGCTCCTGTGAGGGACAGATTATTGTTCTAATATCATCTCATCATAGTGCTATAGGGAGAGGTTCCTGCTGGTACTGTGAGGGACAGATTATTGTTCTAAAATCATCTCATACTGCTATAGGGAGAGGTTCCTGCAGGTGCTGTGAGGGACAGATTATTGTTCTAACATCATATCCTAGTGCTATAGGGAGAGTTTCCTGCTGGTGCTGTGAGGGGCAGATTATTG
>BLSH010344254.1:516897-528448 GCA_018402905.1 Glandirana rugosa
GAAACTTGTCCCTGGATCCGGGGGCGAATTTTGGTTACGACATGTGTGGTCTATATGGGATTATATATATATATATAATTTTTTAAAATTGGTTGAACTAGATGAACTTGTGTCTTTTTTCAACCTGACTAACTATGTTAACATCTCATAAAAGTATTAATAAACATTAATGGTGAACAAAGAAAATGCAGGTGCTCTATAAAAACATTGGTGCTTGATCCGACTAGTGCATATAGTGACCTGATCACACCACTCAGAGGAAAATGATAAGAGGAAACCCATAGTGTAAAACGGTTTTATAAAATTTTTTTAAGTAAAGGCAAGAAGTATACTCACTTGTATAAGTGCCGGTTAGAACCTGGTATCTGGTGTGTACAGCATTGGTTTTAAGCGGGGGCCTAGGTCCCTGTTCAAAGATGACACCGGTGGAAGTTACGTCACGATGACAGGGGTATAGCTTCAATGCGTTTCCACTTGATCGGTCATCCTCAGGAGCTTCCTTGAGCTTAAATGATTGATCGTTGTCACTAGCGTGGTTATCAGCTCATAGGTTACCCAAACTGGTCGGAATTAGGGTAGGGAAGGCGTATGCCTACCAGGGTTCCCAAACCCGTAGGAATTTAGAGTGGGAGTCATGCAGAATGCTAGAGATTTTCTCATTAATCATCAGAGTGGTCATACTGTCCCTCAGCGCTGCAAATGAGACATTTGGTTTCTTCCAAGCTTTGGTAATGGTGCATTTGGCAGAGAGGAACAAGTATGATGCCAGCTCCTACTGATAAGAGAAGAGGCCTTGCAAAGGATAGTATAATAAGCTAAGTTTTGCTTCCCTGTGACCATGTAGGTGAAACAGTGTATATAGCAGCCCAAAGACCCTCCACCAAAATCCAGTTAGGCATGGACATGACCACCAAATATAAAGAGCCTCTCCGCATTGGCCATAGCCCCTAAAAGCATCTATCACTGCATTGGCTACATGGGCTGGGACTCAATACCACCTCAGTAAGATTTTATATGCCGCCTCTAAGATGGCAATGTTGAAAGATCATTTCGCTACCGTGGACCAGGCTTTGCTCCAATCCTCATGGTCAATAGGGGTCCCTAGGTCTCATTCATATTGGGACATATATGAAGCTGATGAGGGGGTACCAAGGGTGTTCAGGGAGGCTTAGATGGCTAAAGTAGTTTTCAGGGCACCAGGGAAGTGCTGGCATATGTGATCGAAAGCCATTTTCTGAAAGGGAAAAGAGAAAGTGTGCCGCAAGAAGGTTATCCAGTGGTGGAGCTGGGCTTATTAGAAGAATTCTGAGAGGTGCCTCATGGGTTTCCTGTATCGAGGACAAGTATGAGAAGGAGTGAGATATGAGAAAATGGCGAACCTGTGTGAACCCCTGTGACGACCACCATAAGAATGTCTGTGGTTGTTTAAAACCGGGCAGGAATAGGGGAGATAAAACATATCAAGAGCAACTTCAGGAACTTAATATGTACAGTCTGGAGGAAAGAAGGGAGAGGGGGAGACATGATTGAAACCTTTAAATACATCAAGGGGGTGAATAAGGTTCAGGAGGGCAGTCTTTTCCATATGAAACCAAAAACAAGAACACGGACATGACCTCAAACTAACTGGAGGGAAGTTCAAAACTAATCTTAGAAGTATTATTTTACTGAAAGGGAGGTTGATGATTGGAATAAACTATCAACAGAGGTTGTAAATGGCTTCAAACATGCTTGGGATAAACATAAATCTATAGTCAGACAACAAGGTTAATGTGAATAAAACAAAAAATAAATAAAAAGGGGCAGACTCGATGGACTACTCCAGTCTTTTTCTGCCGTCACTTTTCTATGTTTCTATGTTATTCAAGAGCGGGAGAAGGGCTAAGAAAGGGGACATTAAATTACCACAACTTCCTGAAGACGTATATATACGTACAACGGTCAGGACATGATTAACATGTAATAAATATTCAATAAAGTGTACAGAGTTCTTCAGTCTGAGGAATTTAATATACACAATATATAACTATTACTATACACTAAGTATTGGGACACCTGCCTTTACACACACATGAACTTAAATGGCATCCCAGTCTTAGTCCGTAGGGTTCAATATTGAGTTGGCCCACCCTTTTCAGCTACAACAGCTTCAACTCTTCTGGGAAGGCTGTCCACAAGGTTTAGGAGTGTGTCTGTAGCAATGTTCGAACATTCTTCCAGAAGCACATTTGTGAGGTCAGGCACTGATGTTGGATGAGAAGGCCTGGCTCGCAGTCTCTGCTCTAATTCATCCCAAAGGTGTTCTTTCGGGTTGCGGTCAGGACTCTGTGCAGGCCAGTCAAGTTCCTCTACCCCAAACTTGCTCATCCATGTCTTAATGGACCTTGCTTTGTGCACTGGTGCGCAGTCATGTTGGAACAGGAAGCAGCCATCCCCAAACTGTGCCCACTGATGTTATGCGATCGTTTTGAGGCAACTAGCGAGAGTCGGACCCGGGTTTTGCCAGCCACCATGGTAGAGCTGGTTACGGCCCAAACTTTCTGGTCCACTTAAACCCTTCTCCACCTGCATTTAATGACCAGGAAGAGAGCAGAGGAGAGCTCTATGCTGGATCGCAGAGGGAGAAAGCTGAGTGAGCTCTGTGTGCTAATATTGGACTCAAAGACAAAGGTTTGCACTGTGCTTATGTTTTGTGGGTGTCAGGGACAGCCCCATACTGTATAGAGAGGAACCTGACTGTTTAGTTTAGCGTCGGACGGCGAGGTTTTGTTCTCTGTTATTTTTATGTGTTTTGAGCTTGCAAACCTGTAATAATAAACCTGGCAAGCCGCCAGATTTCAAAGAAACTGACCTCTATGCTGAATCTTCCCCACAAGCTACTCTCCCACACCTTGTGGACTCAGCGAGCATCTTTCTGGTAGATGGAGGATGTAGTAAAAGCCCTGTTGCAGGCCACTGCGGCCCAATAAGAGAGCAGTCGCCAGCAGCAGGAACCTAATCGCCAAGTTGCACAAGCTGCTGCAGCACAGCAGAAGGAGAGTCACCAGGCTATCGCAGCACAATAGGCGGCTCAACAGGAGGCAACTCGGCAGACCGTTGCAGCTCAGCAAGAGATGAATTGCCAGTTTGTGGAGGCCCTGGGGGAATTAAAGAAGGGGACCGCAAATCCTGTGCCAGTGGAACAAAAGATGGTACGTGCCAGCTACCGCCTGCAAAAGATGAAACCTGCAGATGATGTGGAGGCGTACCTTGCGACCTTTGAAAGAGTCGCTGATTGTGAAGGATGGCCAAAAGAGCAGTGGGCAGGCTGTTAGCACCTTTGCTGACAGGTGAATCCCAAAAGGCCTACTTTGATTTGGAACCAGCAAAGGTCCAGGACTATGAGACTCTAAAGACGGAGATACTCGCATGCGTGAAGGTCACCATAGCCGTCCGGGCGCAACGGGTGCATCAGTGGTCCTACTGAATGGACAAACCACCCCGCTTGCAGATGTTCGACCTGATATATCTCACAAGGAAGTGGCTGCAACCTGAGACCTTGCCAGGCCCCCAGATTGTGGAGCTTGTGGTCATGGACCGGTATCTGTGTGCGCTCCATGATGCTTTGAGGAAATGGGTCAGTCATGGTGACCTCAAAACTGCCAACAAATTGGTGTACCTCGTGGAGAGATACACTGCCGCTGAGGACTTGTTGCACCCATCTGCACCCTACTCCAATGTATCTAGGGATGAAAGATCGCCAGGCGGACCCAGTAAGACTGTTCCAGGGGTCAAGGGCGTGAGAAAGTTTGATAAGACTGCTATGGCTAAAAAGACTATGGAAGACTAAGAAGCCAGGAAGGTCTTGGGGACCCTTGAGAGGACTGGGTATAGAACACATACAGTGCTACCGATACCATGCATTGGGCCTATTGCTGCCAATTGCCCCCTGAATGATGAACCCATGCAATGCAATTATACTTATGTGAATAGACGTCTTTCTATCATGTTCAAGTCGCATGGAGAAGCAAATATGTGTGATTTTTGTTGATGGGAGACCAGTCACTGCACTACTTGACTCAGGCAGTGTGGTGACATTGTTAAAAAAGCAATTATGTAAACCCTGCAAGGTTACACCCTAGCACTGTTGGAGTCATTTGCATCCATGGGGACACTCGTGACTACCAGACGGAAGCACGGGACCTCTCGCAAGCCCCGTTTTGCCAAATGGAAGGGGAGACTGGTGGCAGGACCGAGGAGACCCTCTTCCTTTTCCTGTACTGGCTGGGGAGCCGGAGGAGCTGGAAGATAGCTCACAGCGGGGGGCTAATGACCCAGACCGTGTCTCTGTCCCTGATGGTGAGATGAACCGAATGTAGTACCCGACTTAGAGGTCCGGAGAGAGATGTTCTGTACAGAACTACGGGATGTCACTTTCCTCAGAGAAAATGTGAAGGTGATGGAAGGGGAACCTGTGGACCCTAATTGGGGGGTGTCTTTTCCCTACATGGCTCTTAAAAATAATTTGTTGTATCAGGTGATGAAACATGGGGAGGACGAAGTGGAACAGCTAGTCATTCCCAAACCCTTCCGCAGGATGGGGCTAGATCTGGCCCATGGGCATGTAATGGGGGGACATATGGGTATGGAGAAAACCAGGGAGAGAATAACGCAGAGATTATTCTGGCCTGGGTTGTTTGCAGACATCAAAGAATACTGTGAATCATGCCCTGAGTGTCAAATGATGGCCCAGTCACCCCATTTTCGTAGCCCCCTTGTCCCACTCCCCATAATTGAAGTGCCATTTTAAATAAGTGGCATGGATCTCATGGGACCAGTAGTAAAATCTGCCCGCTATCCTGAGGTCATACCCTTGCGGAATACCTCCCCTAAGACTATCGCCAAGGAACTGGTACAGGTGTTTAGTCGGGTGGGGATCCCTAAAGAAATCTTGATGGATCAAGGTACCGTTAGTGACCAGAGAATTGTGCAAGTTGTACAAAATCTCCCATCTCCATACCTCTGTTTACCACCCCCAAACTGACGGTCTAGTTGAAAGGTTTAACAAACCCCTCAAGAGTATGCTAAAAAAGGTGGTGGATAAAAATGGACAAAATTGGGATTTTTTGCTGCCGTACCTCATGTTTGCCATATGAGAGGTTCTGCAGACATCTACGGGGTATTCCCTCTTTGAACTCTTGTATGGTAGACATCCCAGGGGGCTGCTAGATGTCGCAAAAGAGACTTGGGAAGGAGAGGTCATCCCATATAGAAGCGTCATAGAGCACATCTCCTTGATGCAGGATCGAATCGCAGATGTCCTGCCCCTGGTACAAGAGCTGTCACGATCTTGGTGAAGTCTGGCTTATGCAGGGAACAACCACTCTTGTGCACCCGATTCAGGGACCCCTGGTAGAGCAGACAGGGAGTCCAAGAGTGCGGGATGTCACAAGGGCTGGATGGTCACTGATGGTGATGTGATATTCCAGATGGTCGTGCAGATCAGAAGAGTGGTCGTATAGGCTGGGTCGGCAACTGGCTGGCTGTGCAGTACAAAGGGGTCAGGCAAGAGAATGGTCGAGTGCAAGCAAAGTTTGTTATCAGACGGGCATCAGAAGTACAGAAGGATCAGACAATCGGGTGGTCGTGGATAGCCGGGGTTGGTGCAGGCAGATATCAGCAGGTCAGGTCAAGCCGGGTCGAACAAGAAACAGGAAGGGTCACAGGTACTGGAAACAGGAACAGAGCTGGGGCTCACAGGTATTCAGACACTGTAGAACGGACAGCACTTGCTGCAAGGCACAGGGGGCTTAAATAGCACAGTTTGGCGCAGTTTCCGGCACGCGCGCCTACACAAACACGCATAGGCGCCAAAATCCACAAAGTGCACCGATTTTCCTAACAAGAGCATATGAAGCAAGCCCAGGAAGCCCAGAGAAGGGTTTATAATCGGGGTGCCAAAACCCAAACATTCAACCCCGGTGTGTGCTGGTGCTTAGTCCCCATGGTTGAAAGTAAATTCCTGGAAAAGTGGCAGGGTCCCTTTGAGATTAGAGAAAGAGTAGGGGAAGTAAACTACAAAGTTTACCAGCCTGGGAAAATGAAACCAGAGCAGATTTACCATGTTAATCTCCTAAAACCGTGGAAAGACAGAGAGAGTTTATTGGCGGTGCCCAGTCCCCAAAAGGACAGTTTACCCGTGATCCTGGATGTCCCCATGACTGAGTCCTTGTCACTGACACAACAAAACGAGGCTAAGGAATTTGTCAGTAAAAATAGAGACTTTTTTCTTCCCTACCCGGACTGACCACGGTACTACAACATGACATAATCATGGAACCAGGGGCATGGGTAAATCTAAAACCCTACCAAATACCTGAGGCTAGACAAGTGGTGTCTAGAGAGAAGTTTGACGCATACCCAATGCCACGGGTTGACGAACTTGTGGATAGGTTGGAAGGTGCCCGGTACATAACAACCCTAGACCTAACTAAGGGATACTGGCAGATCCCCCTAACAGAGTCAGCAAAGGAAAAAACAGCCTTCTCGACCCCTGAGGGGTCCTTCCAATACAAGCCAATGTGTTTTGTCTGCATGGGGCCCCTCCATCCTTTCAGAGGATGATGGACAAAACTTTGAGGCCACATCGGCCCTATGCAGCGGCCTATCTGGAGAATGTGGTCATCCACAGCCCAGATTGGGAATCACATCTGCCCCGGGTGCAGGCAGTGGTAGATTTGCTGAGGGTAGCAGGTTTAACAGCCAACCCAAAAAATGTGCCATAGGTGTAGAGGAGGCCAAATACCTTGGGTATGTTATTGGTCGGGATCTGATTAAGCCCCAATAAGATTGAGGCCATTCAAAAGTGGCCCCAAACGGTGAACAAGAGACAGTTTTGTGCCTTCCTGGGGATTACCGGGTATTACCGACGCTTCATCCCCGATTTAGCCATCATTGCCGTCCCTTTGACTGATCTGACAAAGGGTAGAGAGTCAGGAATGGTTAAGTGGAATCCCGAAGCCGAGAAGGTATTCCAGATGTTGAAGCAAGCTACCTGCTGGGAAGGTCATTCAGGCTAGTCACCGACCATGCCCCCTTTAAGTGTATGTGTAACAAACGGGAGAAAAATAGCCGGATGACTAGGTGGTTCATGGTCCTACAGTAGGGTTGCCACATCATCCCTTTAATCCAGGACACATATGAATTACACAGGTTCTGTGGCTGATTTAATGCAGATGAGGCACCAAGTGAGTTTAATTACCACCTTGATCAGCCACAGAACCTGTGTAATTAGTCCTGGATTAAAGGGATGATGTGGCAACCCTATCCTACAGCCATTTAGGTTCTCAGTGGAACACAGGGCTGGAAGGCTGCAAAATAACGCCAATGGTCTTTCCCGGGCCCACTGCATGGTTGGGACAGTTGCTCCGCCCGAGGGGTATGAGCAGGGGAGTGGGGATATGTGACGGTATGCGAGGTGCCAAAAAGGATGAACGATACATGTAGCCTCGCATGCGATCGTTTTGAGGCGACTAGCGAAAGTCTGACCCGGGTTTTGCCAGCCACCGTGGTAGAGCTGGTTCCAGCCCGGACTTTCTGGTCCACTCAAACCCCTCTCCACCTGCATTTAATAACTAGGAAGAAAGCAGAGGAGAGCTATATCCTGGATCTGTGGGAGAAAGCTGAGTGTGCTAATATTGGACTCAAAGACAAAAGTTTGCACTATGCGTATGTCTTGTGAGGGGACAGTCCCACACTGTATAGAGAGGAACCTGACTGTTTAGTTTAGCGTCGGACGGCGAGGTTTTGTTTCCTGTCATTTTTATGTGTTTTGAGCTGGCAAACCTGTAATAATAAACCTGGCAAGCTGCCAGATTTTAAAGAAACTGACCTCCATGCTGAGTCTTTTCCTCTGAAATGTGATTCCCACGAGCTACTCTCCCACACTACAAAGTTGGGAGCATGAAATTGTCCAAAATGTCTTGGTATGTTGATGCCTTAAGCGTTCCCTTCATTGGAACTAAGGGGC
The DNA here is from genome assembly GCA_018402905.1 of Glandirana rugosa. Taxonomy (NCBI): domain Eukaryota; kingdom Metazoa; phylum Chordata; class Amphibia; order Anura; family Ranidae; genus Glandirana; species Glandirana rugosa. Next base: position 524,906 of record BLSH010344254.1, read on the forward strand.
CAAGCCCAACCCCACACCATAATCCCCCCTCCACCAAATTATTTTTTGGCAATATAGTGTGGATGAGCGAGTTTGGGGTGGAGGAACTTGACTTGCCTGCACAGAGTCCTGACCTCAATCCCATAGAACACCTTTGGGATGAATTAGACCGGAGACTCTGAGCCAGGCCTTCTGCCTGACCTCACAAATGCGCTTCTGGAAGAATGGTCAAATATTCCCATAGACACACTCCTAAACCTTGTGGGCAGCCTTTCCAGAAGAGTTGAAGCTGTTATAGCTGCAAAGGGTGGGCCAACTCAATATTGAACCCTATGGACTAAGACTGGGATGCCACTAAAGTTCATGTGCGTGTAAAGGCAGGTGTCCAAATACTTTTGGCAATATAGTGTATAGCACAGTATACAGTACATACTGCAGCAATTTGTTATATGTGGTGTCCTGTTACAGTGGTGATGGTCAGTGGAGAATTGTATGGGTGCAGTGGTGGTCATTTGAAGTGCATGAGTGCAGTGGCAGTGAGCGGAGAAGCGCAGGGTGCAGCAGAGGTGAGTTAAGGAGTGCATCAGGGGATGTGGGAAATTGTACTATTCAGTAGCTGCCATTAAATAAGTACATGGACTCAGTGGTGGTCAGGTACAGTGGCAGTCAGTGTGGTGCGCATGCCAGTGGTGAAGTGAGGACATGTCATGTCAGTAAGCATTGCATAGATGTAGTAGTAATAATGTTATTGACTTTTCTCTCTCAACAGCCCAGTCAACCTCCATTTTACTGGGGACAATGTGTTGTCAAAAAAATTAAAACCTCAGTGTCCAGCCTGTGCCCTATACTATGCTGTGTATTTAAAACAAGGAGCCATACATAAAATGAGAATGAGCAAGCTCTGCCTTGGGCTCCTCAGGCTATCACCAAAGTGTGTGGTAGGAATTGTACCTCTGTTTTCTGCTAATAGCCTAAAAAGTGAGTGAAAGTGTGGAGATAGCTTTCTCTCACTTCCCCAATTCTTGGTTTAAATCATTATAGAAGATATATTTTACACTGCTGTATAAAAAAATGCTAAGGAAAAATGTTTTGCTACTCTTATACTGTGCTACTTTATAATATGCAAAGGAAAAATCCCCTGTTGTCTTTATTTAACAGGTGTTTCTCCCCAAATATAAGGATGTGGCAGAAGAAGAGACAATAGAGAAGGAAAGAAAGTCTGCATTCATCAAAGAAGCAACAGACAGCAATGGTGTTACAATTTTCTCCTCAAATCCTCCTTCCTTGTGCCTTGGTCCTTCCTGTGATGGGTCTCTTACAGTCGGAGAATCCGCTGCACCAAACCACGGGATCTGCCTGGACATAGCCATACTTGACAGTGCCTGTCTGCTTTCACAGGTGGTCCCTTCTCTTCTCATGGGTTTTATAGTACAAAAGACACAAACAGTCACAGCTTATGTTGCCTTCGCAGCAGCCTTTGGATTTGTAGCTGTATATTTCTCCAATAAGGTAGTATTTGACAAAAGCGATATGGCAAAAACTCCTCCTTTGTAAGAAGAACATCAAAAATGACTTAAATTAGAACTATAGGCAATTTTTTTTTTCATTTTGGATAGAGTAAGGGAGCCATACAACCCCAGTCAAATTTTTTTTTTTTTGGCCATCTGTGTCCCATTGTGGAGATTTCCCTTCACTTCCTGTTCCATAGCCAAACAAGAAGTGAGAGGAAATCTTTGCAAATTAAGGAAATTCCTTGAGGACCCCAAGTTCGTATATCAAAGCATGTTTCCCCATAGGAATCAATGGAACTCAGTTAATTTGTTCCACAGTCACTGCTTGTCAATGCAGTACTGTATGTGACAGGAGTTCCGGGGGAGCTGGTGTATGCAATACTGTAGGTGGCCAGAGGTGTGGTGGCACTGGTGAGGCTCGGAGACTGTTAGAAACATTCGAAAATGCTTGGGAACTGTTTACACTTTCAGTATGCTTCTGGGCATCTCCGAGGGTCACCAGCGCCCCTGCACCTCTGGCCACATGTGGTATTGCATGCATAGTCGCTTAATTCTGCTCGTTATGCGAGACAGCGCTCACAATCCGAGTCTGGATTTTTATTTTTAAAAAACTGCTCGTATTGCAAAATGCTCGTCAACCGTGTTACTCGCAATCCAAGGTTTTACTGTATTACTTTTCTGAGGATAACCCAAAATTTGGGATTTTCTTTTACTTTCAATGATAATGGTAGACAGGACAAATAAAGAGGGCAAAACTCCTTAACCGCTTGCCGAACAGCTGCCGTTGTTTGACTGCGTCAGGTCAGCTCTCCTGCGCGAATCGTTGTAGCTGTACGGCGGGCACGGGAGCGTGTCTTTTGGAAGCACGTGCATGCTCACTGGCTAGCGGGGGAGCCAATCAGTGGGTGGGGCAAACTCGATGTCCGCCGACCACCCGCGATCGCTCCCCCGCAGTGACAGAACGGGGTTCTGCGAGTGTAAACAAGTTCTGACAGGGGAGTTAAGAGAGATCGTCTGTTCCCTGTGATAGGGAACAATGATCTCTCTCCTCCCCCAGTCAGCCCAGGCCCCATACAGTTAGAAACACTTCCCAGGAAACACACTTAACCCTTTGATCGCCCCTAGTGTTAACCCCTTACCTGCCATTGACATTTATAAGTAATCAGTGGCTATTTAAAGCTCTGATCACTGTATAAATGTCAATGGTCCCAAAAAAAGTGTCCCGATCTGTCTACCAAAATATCGCGGTCCCGCTAAAAATCGCAGATCGCTGCCATTACTAGTAAATAAAAATGCCATAAATCTATTCCAGTAGATTGTAGATGCTATAACTTTTGCGCAAACCAAGCAATATACGCTTATTGCGATTTTTTTTTTTTTACCAAATATATGTAGCAGGTTATATATCGGCCTAAACTAAGGAAGAAATTCATTTTTACATTTTATTGGGATATTTATTATAGCACTATAGCTCTATTTGTGGGGGGAAAAAAAGGACATACATTTTGTTTGGGTACAACGTTGCACGACCGCGTAATTGTTAGTTAAAACAACGCAGTGCTGTATCGCAAAAAATGCTGTGGTCAGGAAGTGGGTAAATCCTTCCAGGGCTGAAGTGGTTAATGGGGACACAGACAGCAATAAAAACTGACAGGTGTTCTAATCTGCACGCTATCCAAATCTAAAGAAAACGTTTTGCTTTTAGTTATACTTTAAGTATGACAGGTTTGAAATATGAAATATAAATGTAAAGATATAAATGAAGGCTGGATAAATGAAGGCTTGCTTGAAAAGAGAATCAGTGTTTTTAGTGTGGAGATTAAAATATGTTACATATTAAATGAATGAACTACTAAGTGCCACTTTGCAGATTTAATATATTATTAAACATTTCAACATCACTATATGTTTACCAAGTCTTTATTTTACCATTGATAATTAGAATTTATAATGTGTTGAAGTAAACACCTCCTTCTAAATTATTAATAAAGCAGAATAATTATTGAATACTGTTATGGATTGCAGTGAACCCTCTGTATCTCCAGCAGGTGGC
>BLSH010344254.1:612113-623372 GCA_018402905.1 Glandirana rugosa
GGACCGGAAGAACCGGTTTGGGCGAGTGATTTGGTAGTGATATAGATTGTAAATACTATTGAGTTTGAGAGAGGTTAGGTTGGTACTATGTTATCATGTCTGCAAAGACGTTAAAATGTGACTGGATATATTTAGGGTCCGGGTAATATGGGGCGGTCTTGAAATGCTTATACACCTGCGATATCGGGATGGTCGCGAGAGGCTCCTCGTCGCTAACAGGAACCTCTGCGGATAAAGCTATCTCCTTTATCTATTACGTGAATTCCGTAAGGTCTTCGTATTTTGAGGCCCTGGCCTACCCAAGGGCTAACTTACCATGAATTGTGTAGCACTGAGGAACCAGGGATCCGACGTATTTGATATGAGGCGTTATAAATTAGTTTTTTCGAACGGGCGTAGATACGCTCTCCGGAATTATTAGAATTATGTGGGTCTTTATTAGGTTTAGGTATTAAGATTATTAAGGCCTCTCGCATAGATGCGGGCAAGCTTTTTTGATTAAATATTGCGGAGTATAGTTTATGCAGCCTAGGGACCAAGGAGTCACGATGTGTTAAGTACCATTCAATCGGGAACCCATCCGGTCCCGGAGTTTTATGCTTCTGGAATGCCTTAAGTGCATTATCTATTTCCTCTATCGAAATAGGCGTCTCCAAGGACAATCGCTGCTCCTCGGAGAGCGCTGGTAGGGCTATAGCGTCCACATATTCGTAAAGTTCTGGCGGGGTATAATGGGCCTGGGATTTATATAGGTCAGTGTAAAATTGCAGAAACGTCTGTACTATTGTATCATGGTTGGATTGGAGAGAGTTTGAGTTATCATAAATGTTAGATATAGTGATGGTTTAGTGAGCGGGTTTGGCCAAGAAGGCCAGGAGTTTTCCTTTTTTATCCCCAGCATCAAAGATCCTCTGCTGCTGGTGTAAAAGGCTTTTTTGGGTTTTTGCCGTCAAAGCTAGCTCGTATGCCCTACTTGCCTCCTCCCGCTGCTGATAGCGTGGGGAAGAGGGATCCTGAACATAGTGATCCTCTGCGTTCCTCAATTCTCCTGCCAGGAGGGATTCTTGTTCCCTATTAGCCTTTTTAAGTTCTGAGACTCCCTCCATATAAACTCCTCTCATTACAGCTTTAAATGAATCCCATACAATAAGTTCTGACATACCTTGTTCATTTTCCACCCAGTATCTAGGTATATTTTCTGTGCATTTATAAAGCACCATCGGCTCTGCTAACCAATAGGGACTCATTCTCCAGACCCGTTCCCCCTCAGGGCGAGTCAGACCCACAGAAAGTTCCAATGGGGAGTGGTCAGAGATCGCTCTGGGCAGGTAAGTTATCCCATCAACCTTAGGCAACAGATCTCCAGACAGAAAGAACATCTAGTCGGGAGATCGATCTGTAGGACTCTGAGGAGCACGAGAACTCCTTTCTCCCCGGGAATTTCCACCTCCACACGTCAGTTAAGTTGTATGCCGCTGCCCACTCCCGCTGAGCAAGAGATTGTGGTCTGCTGCATCTGAGCCTGTTCAGCTCTGGATCCATGACCGCATTAAAGTCCCCCCCTATAATGAGATGACCCTGTGCCATGGGGAGCACAGCTGCCATACATTTGTTCAGCTTCTGCACATCAAATGGCGGAGGAACATCGACATTCACTATGGTATAGAGTGTCTCCAAATATGTGAAAACTATGGCAATATAGCACCCCTGTGGGTCAGTACGAACTTCCAGGACCTGCACTGGGAGGGATCTGAGGAACAATACAGATACACCCCAAGAATAGTTTGTATACGTTGCGTGAAATGCATGGGCCACCTGTGGTCTCCTCAGCGCTATAACCCTTTCCCTCACCAGATGAGTCTCCTGGACCTAAACGGAAAATGTTAAGTCCAATTACACGAAGATGTTACCAAGGATGTAGTCTCTCACACTAGAGCGTCATTGTAGTAACACAGTATGTTAGGACCAGACATATTCGCAAATCCTAAAAGTCTTCCCAAAGTGTAACAAAAGGGATCAATTTGTTCGCGTGACAGAGGAGGACACCTTTTAAACACAGATGATATCTCCAGTCTTAGAGCCGTTCTCCCCCCATTAGTGCAAGGGAAGGTCATATTAAGCGTGGGTTCTTAGGTAGGCCAGGATCTCAGTCAGGTGAAGAAGTTCCAGGTCGCTGCACTAAAACCGGCATGGTATAGTTATCTCCCTCCCAGGCTATCAAGCCAATCCGAGGCCTCTGTGGGGGTCAAGTAAAATTGAGCCTTACCATCACTGACCACTCTCAGTTTAGCCGGATAGAGCATGCTATAGCTTAACTGCCTGTCCCGGAGACGTCGTTTCACTGCAGTGAATGCTGCCCTTTGTTTTTGGGTAGCAGCAGAATAGTCCGGGAAAATGGAGATCCTGGATCCATTGAATTTAATTTCTGGGAGAGAATGTGCAGTGCGCAGGACAGTCTCTTTATCTCTGAAATGCAGTATCTTGGCAATCAGTGGTCGCAGCGGGCCCCCTGGTGGTGGAGGTCGCATTGGCACCCTATGAGCTCGTTCAATGGCGAATAGGGGTGAGAGGGCGTCTGCACCCACCAGTGACTTCAGCCATTGTTCCAGGAAAAGTTCTGGGTCCTTCCCTTCAGCCCCCTCGGGGAAGCCAATGAAGCGCAGATTGTTCCTGCGTAGGCGATCCTCTAAGTCCCCAAATTTGGCGGAGTGTTCCTTTAAATCCTGCTGATGAGCCTGCAGGTCAGCGGGTCATAAGGTGCAGGGTGTCCTCAATATCACTAATGCGTTGCTCCGCTGTAGATATTCTGGAGCAAATTTTTTGCATGTCATGTTTAACGATAGATATGTCTATGCGCACCTTGTCAATTTGAGCTGCCAATGTAGATTGGCAGGTCTGAATAGCATCCATCAATTGCCTCATGGTGGGCTCCTCATTCCCTCCATCCCCTGTGTCAACACCGCCCTCAATAAGAGATGCTTGGGAAGGGCCCCCGTTCACCCTCTCCTGCTCCCAGGGTCCTGCGCCCTCCCATGGGTCAGTCCCCTCCGCATCTGCCGGCGCCATCCAGGCCGTGGGGCGAGAGTTCTGGGAAGTGTCAGTGAAATGCTCCCGGATAGTAGTAGGCAGCTTGTGCTGTCCTGCAGTTTGCCTGGGTTTGGATTTAGTAGTCGGGATGCGTGACTCACCCGCTGCTGGCGGCCCGTCTGTCTCCATGCGGCTTTCCACAGGCCGGAGACGGGCCGGGGCCATCTTTGTTCCGCCGTGCGGCTTGTGAGGACGATCCCTCCACAGCCGACCGAGGTCCAACAGGGCCGATTTTCACCATGCTGCCGGGGTCCGTGCCTTGTCTGGACTGTACCCGTTCTCTGGGTGTGAGAGACACGGTAGGATATGGGCAGGATCAGTGTCAGGAGCTATCGGTGCTGGAGGAGCTCAGCCGTCAGGCTGCTTACATGTCCACCGCTAGCCACGCCCCAGGACAAAATCCTTTCTACCTCTCTTATGGTAAGACTTCTAGTTTGTCTCTGATGGTTGAAGTACGCACTGCTATGGTGTCCAACTAGATACTAATCAAATGACCCACCAGTCAGTTTTTCTAGCATTGTAGGGGGGAAAAAATCATCCAGAGCGCCAGAACATTGATCAAAAGAGGGGATTCCTCTGAAGTCCCAGTCCCCTGCACCAACAAGACACCTGGGACTCCTCTCTAGCCTGCCATCCCTTGTGAGGATCATCCAAGACATTTGAAAGAAGGATTCCCCATCTCCACACTGGATTTGAGAGCTACCAGGCTAGATAGCCATTGGCGACAGACGAATTGGTTTGTCTAGAGACTGAACTGATTTATCCCAGGATGTTGACATGTAAAGGTCTAGAGTGGAAATGGGCAAACCGGACTGCCTCAAAAGAAGCTACCATCAACTGCATAAATCTCATGTAAAAGCCAAGAGTTGTTCAACCCCTAAACAGCAGAGTCTGAGTTTGGGAGCTAAAAGTCTGTGGTCTCTTTGGAGAAGAAAAACTTTTGTTTGAGCTGTGTCCAGGCTAAAGCCCAGATATTCCAAGCAATGAGTCAGCTCCAATGCTGATTCTGAAGTTTCAGGATCCAATCAAACCCGCTTAGGGTTTTAACTATTTGTGTCACATCAACAGTCAATACTTGTGCTGACTGATTCCTCAAAATGAAGTTGTCCAGACATGTCATAATGAAGATGCCCTGGGAGTGTAACATGGCAAGCATAGGTAGTAGAGTGTTGGCAAGCCCATGGGGAGCGGGGGAGAGGCAAAATGGTGGGGCTAAAGTGTTGGGGTCCCACAGCAAAGTCAAGGAATCACTGATGTGCTGAAGTACGTTTCCTTAATGTTTATGGAAGCCATAAAGTATCCTTGATGGAGGAAGACTATAACAGACCTGGTTGAACCCAAGCAGAATTTCTGGGTCTGAATGAAGACACTTACGGGTTGATTTACTAAAGGCAAATCCAATCTGTACTACAAGTGCACTGCAAATGCACTTGGAAGTGCAGTCGCTGTAGATGTGAGGGGAAGATCTGAAATGAGGGGAAGCTCTGCTGATTTTATCATCCAATCAAGCCAAAATGCTGTTTATTTTCCTTGCATGTCCCCCTAAGATCTACAGTGACTGCACTTCCAAGTGCACTTGCAGTGCAGAGTGGATTTGCCTTTAGTAAATAACAGCCTTAGAGTGTTGAGATCATGGGATGAATGCCCCGTTTTTGGTTTGGGAACTGCAACAAGGGGTTGAATTTCCAGTTAGATTTATTGACAAGTTCATATATTTACCCTTCCAGATTTGTGGATGTAGTACAATAATTAATACAAACACACAAGTAGTATAGTAATAAAACAAATATACCTATCTTTGATTAAAGATGGAATACAGATAAATACAGCTTCAATTCAATCCAGGGAGCTTCTCTACTTCTGCAAACATCCAAAATTCCCGGAGACAACAATATTACAAGTTCTAGGCACATTCACCAGTCTGCCCTAGACGAAGCTCTGATGGTCTTCTTTGTTCTCTGGTGTATATGTGGAAGTTGTAACTAGTTTTAACAAATGACTAGTTTTAACCAGTCTCATCCTAATGGAATTGAGGTAATGAATGTGAACATATGTGATAAGGTCAGAACGATCACAGTATGCAGAGAAAGACATGGTAACCAGTATAGATATTTATACACACAGAAGTTATTACTTTTAAACCACCATAGTTAATAACATAACAACTAATACCAAGGTGGTGAGCTGCCATTTAGACAAAGGTAGGGCCGTAGATGAGGTGTATCTGGATTTTGCAAAGGCATTTGATACAGTTCCCCATAAACGTTTACTGTACAAACTAAGGTCTATCAGCATGGACCAAAGGGTGAGTACATGGATTGAAAACTGGACACAGGGGCGAGTTCAGAGGGTGGTGATAAATGGGGAATCCTCAGAATGGTCCGGTGTGGAGAGTGGGGTCCCCCAGGGTTTTGTCGTGGTACCAATCCAATTTAATTTATTAATAAACGAACTGGAGAATGGGATAAACAGCTCAATCACGGTATTTGCCGATACTACGCTATGCAGGGCAATAATTTCTCCACAGGATGTGGAAACTTTGCAAGAAGATCTGGACAAGTTATTGAAGTGAGCAACTATATGGCAAATGAGGTTTAATGTAGAAAAATGTAAAATAATGCATTTGGATGCCAAAAATATGAATGCAAACTACTCGCTAGGGGGAGAGCCTCTGGGGAAATCTAGGATGGAAAAGGACCTGGGGGTCCTAGTAGATGACAGGCTCAGCAATGGCATGCAATGCCAAGCAAAGCCAACAGAATATTGGCATGCATTAAAAAGGGGATTCACTCCAGAGATAAAACGAGAATTCTCCCACTCTACAAGACTCTAGCCCGGCCGCATCTTGAGTATGCGGCCCAATTCTGGTCATCAGTCCTCAGGGGAGATGTGCTGGAACTGGAGAGGGTATAGAGAAGGGCAACAAAGCTGATTAAGGGACTGGAGGACCTTCGTTATGAAGAAAGATTACGAGCACGAAACTTATTCTCTCTGGAGAAGAGACGCTTGAGAGAGGTTATGATTTCAATGTAGAAATACCGGAATGGTGACCCCACAATAGGATAAAACTTTTCTGCGCAAGGGATTATAAAAAGACACGTGGTCATTCACTAAAATTAGAAGAAAGATGCTTTAACCTTAAACTGCGTAGAGGGCTCTTTATGGTAAGAGCAGTGAGGGTGTGGAATTCTCTTGCACAAACAGTGGTTTCAGCAGGGAGAATAGATAATTTCAAAAAATTATTGGATAGGCACTTAGACTACTGCAACATACAGGGATATACAATATAATATTGACATAAAACGCGCACACACACACACACAGGTTGGACTTGATGGGCTTGTATCTTTTTTCAACCTCACAAACCATGTAACTATGCAAGTTCTTTATAAACCATTACGAAATATAGACCTGTACTACATTCCACCCTTTAATTTACTAAGGAACTTAGGTGACAGACATACTCTTTAGACATACTTAGATATTTACGTATAGGTAAAGCCTCAAAAGTAAATGTACATATATTAATATAGACATAAATAATTGTAACTAGAATAAAAAAATCATAATGCTAATAAAATAAACCATGCAATATACATAACTTGTTGACCCCCATTGACCAAGCCAAGCAAATATTCCATCATTAGAGATGGAATGAAGTTTATGAAAAGCTTTCCGAGCCTTGGTTAGCTCTGACTCAATGCTTCCACTATTATTTAAAATATATAATCCCAGATTAATGCACATACCCCTCATTTGGCAGCAAGAATAAAATCTAGAGCAGCTATTTTGCGGTACTACCAATATCATTTGCCTAACCTCTTTTGTAAGAGCATCAATACTGTACTATAAAAATTGTTTTGAACGCATATTCAGACATTTTCCTCAGCATTTGCACTTACTGAGCCACTCCATATTGAGGAAGAATAATCATAGCCAATCTATCTCCTTAACCTCCCTGGCGGTAATCCCGAGTGTGGCTCGGGGTGGAATTTTAGTACCATTAGCGGTAACCCCGAGCCACTCTCGGGATTGCATCGCTGGATCCAGACAATGTTACTCACCTTGTCCCCTGGATCCAGCGATGTCCTCCTGCGGTGTCAGCGTGTCTGTCCCTCCGCCCGATGCTTCTGTGTGCCGGGCTCCGTTCCCTGCGAGCGTTGCGTCGCACGTGGATGGAGCCCGGCGGGAAATTCAAAATGTGAAACACACAGCATACATACAGTACACTGTAATCTTACAGATTACATTACTGTATGAAATCATTTCACATCCCCTTTGTCCCTAGTGCTTTGCCCAGTGCCCTGCATGCACTTTTATATTATACATGTCATTCTTTCTGCCTGGAAACTTGAGAATGTCCATAGCAACCAAAAAGTGTTCCTTTACGTCAAAAGTGGTTTTTGATCAGCTAGAAAACACCGATAGTAAATAAGAATCGTTTGCAGAATTGAGTGATACTGATTTTTGGGGAAATTTATCATCAGAAACTGAAAGTGGCCACAGCGACAATTCTGCAACTGAGCAAATTTCAGTGTTTTTAATTTGATTAAATTATTGAATAAATTGTATTACTATTATGTTATTATTTTTGATAATTATTTATAGTTATTTATTATATTATAATTTATGATTTAATGTTTCAAACTTTATCATACCCGGGATGTCTACTAGACTCTTGTTTGGACAGATTTAAGTGAGTTATTCCTAAGAATTACAGGCCTACAATATAAAACGCCAAATTTCCATGCAAAATAATCGTACCGCTTTCAGCACCAAAAATCTGACATAATCATACCGCCAGGGAGGTTAAGTGACATCCCACCACTTGGGGTTATCTTGTTTTTTTTAACCTATTCTCCTTTTTCAATTCCTTACCCTCCCCGAAGGATTATTAAAAACTATACGAATGTTTGGCACTATGGGGGAGATTTACTAAAACTGGAGCACTCAGAATCTGGTGCAGCTGTGCACAGTAGCCAATCAGCTTCTAGCTTCAGCTTGTTCAATTAAGCTTTGTCAATAAAACTTGGAAGCTGATTGGTTTCTTTACAGAAATGCACCAGATTTTGCACTCTGTTTTAGTAAATAACCCCCCCATTTTAGCAGCTCCATGACTATGATATGACCATGATAATTTGGTGGTAGCCATTTATAAGCGTTCAAGCCACACATAAAATAGAATTGATAAGGCAACGGAGTACAAGTAGTTTGGTGAATCCTTCGGTGCCAAAACATATCTGCTTGTGTTTGATTTTTAGACACATTTAGTCCCAGTTCACACTAGTGCGATGACAGACATGGCATGTGATTCGCTCCGCATTGCTGTACAGATCACATGCAATACTGTGCAATGCGATTTCAGCCATACAAACTGTATGGTTGAAATTGCATTGCATTCGCACCAAAATGGTGCAGGACCCTTTTTTTTGGTCCACACTGGAATCAGATTGCAGTGGTGTTCACACCTATGGGATCTGATTTCTGCACCATTTCACAGTTCGCACTGCGATCCAATCTGGGGGTGTCATTAACTTTACATTGACATCCCCAGCAGTTCTTAGATTTCAGTGTGAACCACTGTGCGATGCAGGAACCCGCACTGGATTTGCAAGCTTCCCGCATTGCGCCAGTGTGAACCCAGCCTGACACAGCTAATAAGGGCACTATCTTTGGCCACAAACACACACGTACCATTTTTAAATGCACATCCTCCTAGGCGGTACCTATCTACTTTGAAATTAAATGCTTCCACTATATGTGTCCACAGTCGTGGCACAAAATTTCATACTGCCTTGTTTTCCGGCAAGGGACCTATGAAGTCTACTTGCCAGACTTGTCTTGGTTGCTGACCTCTGTAAATGCTTCCTGACATACAGTATCTCACAAAAGTGAGTACACCCCTCACATTTTTGTGACCATTTTATTATATCTTTTCATGTGACAACACTGAAGAGACACTTTGCTTCAATGTAAAGTAGTGACTGTACAGCTTGTATAACAGTATAAATCTGCTGTCCCCTCAAAATAACTCAACACAGCCATTAATGTCTAAACTGTCTAAACTGTTGGCAACAAAAGTGAGTACACCCTAATGTTCAAATTGGGCCCAAAGTGTCAATATTTTGTGCGGCCACCATTATTTACCAGTACTGTTTAAACCCTCCTGGGCATGGTATTCACCAGAGCTTCACAGGTTGCCACTGGAGTCCTCTTGCACTCCTCCATGACGACATCACAGAGCTGGTGGAGGTTAGAGACCTTGCACTCCTCCACCTTCTGTGTTTGAGGATGCCCCACAGATGCTCAATAGGGTTTAGGTCTGGAGACATGCTTGGTCAGTCCATCACCTTTACCCTCGGCTTCTTTAGCAAGGCAGTGGTTGTCTTGGAGGTGTTTGGGGTCGTTATGTTGAAATACTGCCCAGTGGTCCAGTCTTTGAAGGGAGGGGATCATGCTCTGCTTCAGGATGTCACAGTACATGTTGGCATTCATGGTTTCCTCAATGAGCTGTACCCCCCCATGCTGGCAGCACTCATGCAGCCCCAGACCATGACACTCCCACCACCATGCTTGAATGTAGGCAAGACACACTTATCTTTGTACTCCTCATCTGGTTGCCGCCACACATGCTTTACATGATCTGAACCAAATAAGTTTACCTTGGTCTCATCAGACCACAGGACATGGTTCCAGTAATCCATGTCCTAAATCTGCTTGTCTTTAGCAAACTGTTTGCAGGCTTTATTGTGCATCATCTTTAGAAGAGGCTTCCTTCTGGGACAACAGCAATGCAGACCAATTTGATGCACTGTGCGGCATATGGTCTGAGCACTGACTGTTAGGTCTGCCAGGAACCCCAACCGTCACTCCAGTTTCCTGACCAGTAGTCTTGTTATCCCGGTATCAGGTTTAGGACGGTTGCAGTCCTGCAGCCAGAATTCTGGGACCTCTATGGTAAGTGCAAACAGCCCCAATCAAGGAACAACAAATAAATAAATGACTCACGGTTAGTAGAGGGTGTAGAACCATGTCAGTCCTGTAGCAAATCCAGGCAGAAATCCAAGGGGTTTACCAGAGACGGCGTCAGGGACAGGCAAGATTCGGCAACAATTGGTCAATGTAGTACAAGAGGGTAATCCAAAGGCATAGTCGGGAACAAGCAAAGTTAGTAACAAGCAAACAATCAGGTATAATGACTAGCAACAACTGAAACTTATGCTCAGGCAAAGACAGGAAGGGGAAGTGAGGATTTATAGGATACTAATTGAGGTGGCTGCCTACAGCTGGCCACTGGGTGGAGCCAGACTCACGATCCGAGAGCAGTAGATACCCAGAACTCTACAGAGAGAGCAATTACTCCATGGCTAAGGCCATAAGGAACCGACCACAAGAGCACAGGTCCCAGGATCGATCCCCGGTGAAGGAGCGACACTGACAGGCTGACCTCCCACCCCTTCAACCTATGCAGCAATGCTGGCAGCACTCATACGTCTATTTACTGCATTGAGGGGCCAATGGATGAAGCCATGTATTGCAAAATCTTGGATGAGAAGATGGGTCCCGGATGGGTCTTCCAGCTGGACAATGACCCAAAACATACTGCCAAGGCAACAAAGGAGTGGCTCAAGAAGAAGCACATTAAGGTCATGGAGTGGCCTAGCCAGTCTCCAGACCCTAACCCCATAGAAAAATTATGAAGGGAGTTTAAACTTTGAGTTTCCAAGTCACCGCCAAGAAACCTTAAGGATTTAGAGAAGATCTGTAAAGAGTGGACCAAAATCCCTCCTGAGATGTGTGCAAACCTGGTAACCAACTACAAGAAAGTCTTACCTCTGTGCTTGCCAACAAGGGTTTCTCCACCACTAAGTCGTGTTTTGCTTGGGGATCAAATCCTTCTTTTACTCACTGAACTGCAACTCAATTTATAACATTTGTATCATGTGTTTTTACTGGATTTTTGGTTGATATTCTGTCCCTATCATTTAAAATATACCTATGATAAAATTATAGACCCCTTATTTCTTTGTAAGTGGGTAAACTTACAAAATCTGCAGGGGGATCAGATAAGCATTTTCTCCACTGTACACACACAGAAGCACGAAGACACACACATGTCACCTCTTTTACGAATAGACTAGGGGGACGTCTAAAACATTCAAATGGGTGAAT
>BLSH010344254.1:685814-698432 GCA_018402905.1 Glandirana rugosa
GTCGTCACACTTGGCCGGGAATTAGATTGTTCGACTTCAATCTTCGACTAACCGAAGGTAAGAAGTCAAAAACATCTGGTCACAAAGTACACGGGAATATTTCCAAAACCGACCTCAAGGGGAAATCAAGATTGTCGTCGACACTCCTGTGCGGGTGGAGTCAAGGGGGTCTCTGACCCTTCTTCTGCTGAGGTCTGACCACACTTCAGTCGGGTCGTGAAAAGATGCCGGATGAATCAAGGGACACTCACAGGGCACTCGTCTACAGTGGATGGATGTGTGTCTGCCACGCATGTGTACCTGTCCGACAGGTGAGAACCCGGAAAGGGGCCGCTGTGGGGAGAGTTTGCCCGGCTGGGTGTGATAACGTTCTCGGCTCGGCCTGGAAGTCCGTACTTTTTGGGGGAGAGGGAAGTTGACGTGTTGACATTTTACACAGCGCGTGCTAGTATGTGGTCACACCCACTCCTCAGTCCGTGCATGTGTACGCACCGTCTGTGTGTAGGTAGGTGACATCTGCTCACGGGACACTCACAGGGAACTAAGTAGGCCGTAGAAAAGTGCTGGGCTGACTTCACACCAGTCTGGAGTCGTCTTCTTCCCAGTCTCTGGGGGAACTGAGGTGGGCGTGTCCTCACAGCTGCTGTTAGAACTAAAGGGGAACTCCAGCCAAAACCTTTATAAGGGCACATGAAACACTGGTCTACAAAAACTGAAGAATGGAAGCCAATCAGCTTCTAACTTCAGCTTGTTAGATTAAGGGCCGGTTCACACTGCTGCGTGCAGCCAGGGGAGGGGAATCACATGTTATAGATAGTATGGCTGAAATCGCATTTGGTACAAACTCGCACAGGACTCTTTTTTTCCTCTGCAGCAGAATTGGATCACATGGGTGTACAAGTTTGCAGTTCGCAGTGCGATATGCGAACCGATTTGCTTTCTATTGACACTCCCTGCAGTTTGCATATGGTAGTGTGAACTGCCGCCGGGAGACATGCAATGCGGGAGCCCGCAGTGGATTTGCAGGGTTCCCATATCGCAGCAGTGTGAGCTAGCCCTTAAAGAAGAGGTCTGCTGCCACCCCTTTAAAAATTTAAAGTCAGCAGCTACACATTAACATTAGGACACTTACCTGTCCTGGAGTCCAGCAATGCCAGCACCGCCACCAATCTTCGGATCGGTTGGATGAGTGCTGCTACCGCCATTGACACTAAGGGAGTCCGGAAGTGTAGTCTTTCGGCTTCACGGCTGGGTCCCTACTGCGCATGTACGAGCCACTGCTGCGCTCTCTCATTGGCGGTGGAGGAGGAGGGAGCCTGGCTGCTGACGCCAGGGGCCGCAGCCTGGGCTCCTGAGTGTGGGGTTAAAGGACACCCCCCCTCCCCGAAAGGTGCCAAATGTGACACCTGAGGGGGGGGGGGAAATCCGACCAGAGGAAGTTCCACTTTTGGGTGGAACTCCACTTTAAGGAGACACTGTACTTCTCGCGTGGATCACAGGAGCGCAGAACTGACCCGTTTTCAGCTGACGTCACAGAGCTGGTCCTGGCTGGGGAAAGATCAGGACCATATAGTCGGGATCCACCCAGGAGCCTGGACCGGTGTTCTGTTGGATAATGCCTCCGACCCTCTGCGCATGCGCAGTATGTAACGTCACTCCAGCTGATCTGCCGGTCAGCTGGCGGGACGTCAACACTTGCGCAGATCAGATCGATGAAGGCAGAATCCGATCGCTCTTTCTGCGCATATTGACCCGATGCTCAGTATCAGATGGAAAGAAGTTCTGGGAAGGTAGAGCTAGAGAGTCTTCAATGGATGGCAGACCTCCCTAATAATCATCCAGGGGGAAGCAGCAGCAGGTGTCAGCCCATTGTGCTGGAAACACACACTTTACAATCTCTGATCTGGGAGGACATGACATGCAGCTGAAATAACACTGGTTCTGCCTCCGCGCTCTGCTGATCATCGGATAATGCCTCAGACGATCTGCACATGCGCAGTGTTGACATCATGCCAGCAGATCAGCCGGAATGGCATTACGTACTGCGCATGCGCAGATCGTTGGAGGTATTATCCGACGATATGCACTTTCTGACAGAACACCGGCACTTGGCTCAGCCTCTCAGCGAGCTGCTGAGAGCCTGAGCTAGCCACTTCCGCCCCCTTCACAGCCCAGCGTTCCACTAAGCACGGGGGGCAGAGCAGAGAGCCGGAGACTGACAGTCACGTCTCTCTGCTCAGAGCAGTGGAGAGAACTGCGCAATCAGCTGTGATTGGTCACTCAGTTCTCAACCTTGGAGATGGTGGGAGCCACCTAGATAAGTATAATGTAAAAAAAAAGCCATACTACTCTTTCAAGCTTTGACAACAAAAAAAAACTGAAAGCTGATTGGTTTCTATGCAGAGCTGCCCCAGATTTTGCACTCTCCAGTTTTAGTAAATTGACTCCTGTGTGTAACTGCATTCACACTCCATTTACAGTTTGTGGTTTGGAATTGCAGGCAGAATCATGGCAATCGATACACAACAACTTTCCAAATGTGATGCGATTCCTTCGCAACACAGCAAACTGCACCTTTAAAAAAATCACGTGAAACTTGTTTTCGAGAGACAAAACCAAAGTTTGTGGGCTAGCCGTGTGCGACACCCAGAATTGTGTGAGAATCATGCTACGTGAACGGGGGCCTCGGAGAATTATAGCAAACGTTTTTTTGGCCATACTTCTCATGTGGGTCACAGGAATGCACTTAGTTCTGCTCTCCTGTGACCCAGATTCAGCTAAAGTCTGATGTTGGTTAGTCCAGGATCTGGGAGGATCCCGATCATATTGTCAGGATCCACCCAGAGGCCTAATCGGTAGCTGGCTCAGCCTCTCAGTGCACCTCTGAGAAGACAAAGAACTGAAAATTAGCGATCATGTGATAATTTAGTTTTCGGTCTTTGAGCCGGCGGGGGTCAGCTGCAGCATCAGATCAATCCTGCAACCATATAGGTGAGATATGATTGTTTTTTTAAATCTCGCACCTCTCTTTTCAGCATATAGCTTTGTACGCATCTAAGTGCAACATGATAGGAATCAGTGGGGCCCTGTCTGCAAACAAAAATTAGCAGCACATTTAGCCAAATAAGAGAAAGGTATTACACCGCTACGTTCGGGGGGACACACACCTCTGCAGATTTTACGATTGTTCGTAAAGTTGTTGGAAGAGTTGTACACATCTAAGCTTGAGCATTCTGGGTATGCGTTTTACACAAGATCTTCTTCTAGCTCTGCATGCAAGAACCTATGCAGAAAATACACATATGCCCATGTGAATGAGCCCTTGGTACTTATTCACAGGGGCAGAAAAAACACTGAGCTTAGATGTGCACAGCATATAGTTTTGTACGCATCTAAACGCAGCCCTGTAGTAATCAAAGAGCCTATCTACAGCTGCATCTACACGTATAAATGTATACATGTGTAGTCATTCATTGGAATGATAGAAGAATTGTACGTGTCTAAGTGCGAATACTTTAGTCTCATTTTTTTTTTTTTTTTTTTTGCAGGATCTTCTGCTAGCTCTGTCATCAAGAATTTGCATTATGTGCAGAAAATCTTTTATATGGATAAAGTAATGGGGAGTTTTAACCCCTGACAGATTTTTTTTTTTTGCCATCCGTGTCCCATTGCAGAGATTTCCCTTCACTTCCTGACCCATAGCCAAAACAGAAAGTGAGAGGAAATCCCTACAAATTAAGGGAATTCCTTGGGAACCCACAGGGCACCAGAACTAGTGTCCCCATTGGAAGATTTCCCCTCTATTAGTTTTCAGAGGACAACCCAAAATGTGGGATTTTCTTTTACTTACACTTTCAATGATAATAGTAAACAGGACAAATAGATAGGATGAATCTCCATAATGGGGGCACAGGCAGCAATAAAAACTGACAAGCTTTCTAATCCCTCTCCACTCCAACTAAAAAAAAAAAGTTTTGGCTTTAGTTATACTTTAAAGTGGAACTACACCTTCTAAACACCTCCACCTTCCAGCGATGCGGCGGCTATATCCCTTGCTGGCGGCAGTTACTTTGAAGGCATGCAGTGAATAATAACAGTCAATTACTAGTATGCTTATGTCAGCTCTCAACCCACCTGTCAAACCATCAAATGGCTGGTGTCATAGCTAATCACATGTGCAGCACCATGACAACTTCAGATCAAACCAAAGGTTAAGATGGCAGCTTCCTTGGATGTAAAGGATAAGAGGGCTGTTCCACTTTAAGCATTAGGTATGATCTTCATTGCATAGTTACATTGGTTCAACTTGGCATAATGTAAGTATGTATATCTCATACCTGAGGAATCATTTGGGAAGCTGACAATTCCTGTATTAGTGATACTAAAAAGTGATAGCCACCATTTTCCAGGTTTTGTGCTAAGCAGCTTTACCTTTGAACACTGACCATAGTGGGTTTCTCACTAGGCCTTGCCACCATTAACAAAACCCCTTGTATTTTTTTTGTTTTGGCAATACACTTTGCTGCAATACACCTGCTTTATGTGTTGTGTATTGTGGAGCCATTCATTGTGAATGATCTGTTGTGATGTGCTGGCACCTCATTTATAATAAACGGGCTGCTTAGACATAACACATAACGCACAAAGTCACCAGCACTCCACGAATATCTAGAATGGGTCCAAAGCTTTATTCAGCAATTACATCATAATAACAAACAATGTTTCGGAGCCCCGCAGGACCCCTTCATCAGGCATTTGAACACAAAGTATATACTGTATATGTGTACGCACTTGGGGGCAGCCTTATTTGTTTATACAGAACCTGTGTCCTGTATAAACAAATACATGCCTGATGAAGGGGTTCTGAGAGGCTCCGAAACATCGCTACAGTAATTATGATATGAAAGTTGAATAAATATTTGAACCCATTCTGAATATTGGTGGTGTGCTGGAGACCTACTTTTCCTAGTAACCAGTAGGATATATTTATACACAGCATGAACATTACATGATTTTACATAGGATCTTACTGCCAGCAAGGTCCTATGTAAAATCATATGGCCACTTATTCAACTCAATGCTTTGTACAGCAAGTCCAAAGCTTAAAACAAAACTGCTAGGCCAAGCCACTGACTAAAATTATGTCAGTTTCTGACTAACAAGGTGGCCCCCAATAGGTTTCTCAAAACAGCCAGCACATGTACCTTATTAGTGTGCTGTTAGTCCTCAGCCTTTTCATCCAGCAGCAGGCACTCACACCAGAGATAATGAGAGAGACAGAGCCTCAGTCAGCTCACATAGAAAAAGGCACAGCTGAGAACAATTGAGGTCAGGCTGCTGGATAAGATGTGAACCTAGTAATAGAGGTTTTATCCCTCCTAAAGCTGTACAAAGACTTTGGCCTCTAGGACACAGACCGGAGCAAATCCTGGAGCCACTTACCATGTGTAGGTGATACATATACATTGCCCATAATCCTGCCAGCCAGTTCCTTACAACGTTTATTCCGGTACTGTATATGTGTGTATGTGTACTATTTGTTTACACAGAAACACTGTGCCATGATTTTGCCTTGCTGATCCTTTTATCAACCTGCTAGACAGGGTTTCTGTTGTTGAAAAACTTAATTTTTTCCTGGTTGGAGTAAATGAAACCAAGTCGGTGTCACCTTTTTCTTCTTTCAGCAGCCAATGTGTCGTACCTCCTTGAGTTCCCATTCACACTTTGTGCAGTGGGAACTCGCGTTCTTGCACACGATTTTGTGTGGGCGATTTTCATGCGATTCCAAGTGTCATGCATAGGGCAGCCTATTCACTTCAATGGGCTGCCCTATGCGCAGTTGTTGCGCAAAAGAAGCTCTTGCTCCTTTTTGGGCGATCAGCTTCATGCGAATTATAAAGTCGCGTTTTTCCCCAATTAGGGTGCAATTCCATTTCGCGACAATTGCTGCAAAATTGCACTGTGTTTGGATATGCAATTTAGAATGAACGGCACCCAAATGCACAGTACGTGTTTTGCAGCGATTGCCACATGATTTGGAATCACAGGCAGAATCGCTGTGATTTCACCCACAATTCCAGATCGCCAAGTGTGATTGTAGCCTTCATTCTGGAACTGTAGCCTCTGCCAATCTCTTCAGCATTCAAAATTTTCAAGAGTGCTGAATTCTCCAACCCTTGAGTCACTGCTGAGTCCTGTAGTGATGTAGGGGTCAATAGGAAGGAACCACAGTGTGCTGCAGGGGATGTAATTATCCAAAACTGGACTTTGGAAGGGAAAGAAATAGAGGGAAAGTAGGGCCATTTCTTCTACTGATAAAATATAGTAATGGAACACTACATAGCGTATATCCATTTCAAAAGCGTGGAATCCCTTTATTAAAATTATTGCACTCACACTAAAATAATATATGAATGCCTATATACAAAGCCAAAAGCATGCAGTGTCTCTCTTTCTCAGCAGCTGCACTTGCATCCAATTTTTTTTACACAGGCGGTCGTGCTGTGTAATGCTCCCACAGTTTGCACACTGATAACTCCACACTATCCCACACGGTTACAGGCTCTGTTCTAATGTGTTTCGTCTGGGTGAATACTTCTGAGGATGAGGCAGGCTACGTGTGTGTTGCTATTTGTATGTGCCTCTACATTAGTCCTTAATACTTTTAGATCAGTGGTTCTCAACCTCGATCCTCAAGTACCCCCAACGGGCCATGTTTTCAGGTTTTCCATTACTGTGCACAGCTGCTTTAAATCAATATCAATGCCATGGTATTGATTAGAGGTAGACCGATATATCGGGCCTATTTTTGGCATTTTTTAATTAATTGGCACTAAGGCTGGTTCACACAGGGGCGATCCGACTTGCGCGACCCCCGCACAGCGCGACTTGCAAGCAACTTCTGTAATAGAAGTCAATACAAGTCACCTGAGGTCTCCCAAAAGTAGTACAGGAACCTTTTTCTAAGTGGGAGCAACTTGAAATATAATCTGGGCAGTCTACCAAGTCTGAGAACATCGCTGATAAAAGAACCAAAGAGATACAATGTTTATACTTATCAAAGGAATGAACTCTGAGGCTGGGTTCACACTAGTCTGATTCTCGAACCGACATTAGGAGCACAAGTCGCATTACGTCACAATGATTCCCTATGGCCCCTTTCACACTGGGGCATTATTACAGCGGTAAATCGCTAAAATTACCGCTGTAATAACGCTCTAAATATTATTTTCATGCATCTCAATGGATGCTTTCTCACTGAGGCGGCTCAGGGCGGTGCGCTTGCGGGAGTAAAATTAAACTCCTGCATGCATGAATTTTCAGGAATGTGGGGAGCGGTGTATTCACCGCTCCTCCACCGCTCCTGCCATTAAACTGAATGGGCAGCGCTCCCGTGGAGGTCGGTAGTGACTGGCTGTGATTGGAAACAGCAGGTTCACATGGTAAAGAGCCAAATCTATTGGCTCTTTACCCCGATCAGGGGGGACACGACCCCCGGGGACACGATCGATCCGCAATCGCCGCGTTGCGGGCCCACAGTAGCAGCGAGAAGTGGCCGACGTCATATGACGTTGGCCCGGATCGACGAAGGGTTCCTGCCGACATCATTTTAGAATGACTCGGTAGGGAACAGGTTAACCTAAGGATCATAACAATGGTGTGTGTTGGATGCAGTAAGTATCAGCCATCATTTTCTACAGCATTTTATTTTGTTAGGCCCCTTTCACACTGCCACGACTTGAAAGTCGTGCAATTTTGCGGCTGCGATTTTGATGCGATTTCAGGGAATGCCTGTGTAAACCTATGGACCTCAACTCACATCAAAGTCGGACCAAAGTAGTACAGGGACTACTTTTAAGTCGCACAGATATGAATGGTTATCATGGGGTGCGACTTGTCATGCGACTCTGATGTCCAGAGTCGCAGGAAAAGTCACAAGTGTGAGGCCTCTTTCACACTTCTGCGAGCTGAAAGTTGCCCATTTTTGCCATGATTTTGATGCGACTTTAAGCAAGGCCTATGTAATCTTGAGGTCTATAGACCTCAAATCGCATCAAAGTTGGATCAGAGTAGTGCAGGGACTACTTTGAAGTCGCACAGATATGAATGGTACTCATTGGAAATCATGGGGTAAGACTTGTTATGCGACTTTGCAGTCCCAAGTCGCTCACGTGTGAAAGGGGCCTTTTCTTGTGCAGCCATGTTTCTATTTAAATGTAACTAGGTGAAATGTTATGCTTGTTCCTTTGAGAATGTTAACAACACATAGTGACCGTCAACAATGGGGCTACCTACATAGCAACTGTTAAACAAGTGAAGTGAACATTTATGGGAGAAATGACATTTCATTCATCCATATATCTTACCTATAAATGCTTCTTGAAATGTTTAACATAGTAAATTCATATTTGTATTTTGGATGAGGTGACTGCTGGGAGATTTTTAGCAATATCGTTTTCATTAAGGCTACAACTGTGGTATAAATAAATTCACAAGGCTATTATTTGCAAAGAGATTAACAAGGCTGATCATCACTTTCATTAAAAGAGCACTAATGTCAACACAGTTGTATGGTGTCATTCCCATAGGTGCCATTGGCATTGCAGAGGAATGCAGCAGAAGCTGTAAACGCAGACATGGCAGAGGGCAGTTGAATGTTGTCTTATTGAAGTGAGGAGGTTATAATATACAGTAAATGAGCACAATAGGACTATGGGTTAATGCAATTTTAATAAAAGGACTTGTCCTTTACAACTCAAAGATTTCACTATTGAGAACATAATTGTGTGAATCTGCAGATGATAAAGGATAGGTGTTGTTAGAAAATTGTGTTTTTTGTTCTTTCTTTGGGAGGTGAGATAAGTTGACCATTTATTAGTTCATTGCAATGGCATATTGGTGAAATACACTTTTCAAAGTATGAAAGCTTTAAAGATCTAGAGTTTACCACAACTCCTCTATATTTATTGAGTTTCAGCTTCCTAATTTCTTAGCCCCCCAAAGGAGGTTTTTGGTAACTTGGTGGCAACTGGGAAGTGGGAAGAGATAAATATTAGCATCTATTCTAAACATTACTATTGCAAGAGTATTACAGAATGGACCCATGTGTCTTTTTGGAGTTCAGATGATGTAGTGTGCAATACAAGCGTGAAATGAAGCAAGACACATGCATGGGTTTATGCCATGTATTGTAACACTTGTTACACATATACCTGACAAAGGGCACATTTCCAAAGTAATGGGAATTAACAAAGCTTCCTGTGCATTATATTCAAACCCCACAGCTTCAGTCAAAATTAATGAAATTAATTTCATCCCAGTTCTACACTCAGAACTAGTTTAATACAGTAGTCTCTCAAATGTTAACTTCCCTGGCGGTATGATTATGTCAGATTTTTGAGTCTCAAAGCGGTATATTGTATCGTCTAGAAATTTGGCGTTATATATTGTAGGCCTGTAATTCTTAGGATTAACTCACTTAAATCTGTCCAAACAAGAGTCTAGTAGACATCCCGGGTATGATAAAGTTTGAAACAGGAAATCATAAATTATAATATATTAAATAACTGTCAAAAATAATAATATAATAATAAAATGTATTCAATAATGTAATCAAATCAAAATCCCTGAAATTTGCTCAGTTGCAGAATTGTCGCTGTCGTCACTTTCAGTGTCTGATGACCCCACAAATCAATATCGCTCAATTCTGCAAGTGATTATTATTTATTATTGCTGTTTTCTAGCTGGTTAAAAACCGCTTTTGACATAAAGGGATGCCATGGACATTCTCAAGTTTCCAGGCAGAAAGAATAACATATATAATATAAAAGTGCACGCAGGGCACTGGACAAAGCACTAGGGACAAAAGGGATGTGAAATTATTTGATACAGTAATGTAATCTTACAGATTACAGTGTACCAGTATTAATTTTGGCAGCAAATTTCGATTTAGTTCTGGTCTTAGGACTAAAATGGCATTTTAGTTTTAGTCTCATTTTGGTCTTCTGCAATTGTTTTAGTTTTAGTCATATTTAGTCAACGAAATCTCCAGGACATTTTGGTCGACTAAAATCTCCAGTACAATTTAGTCTACTTTTAGTGGACTAAACTAATTTTAGTCATCTAAAATCGAATGGGTGTAGTTAAATTGTAATGCATTACTTAAGCATTTCTCTACAATTTTTCAAACTCATATACTGCTGGAGTGAAAAATCTAATACATTACTATTTAAGGTATTGAGGTATGAACATGCACAACAGACCAATGTTAATTTCGACAGCAAATTTCAATTTAGTTTTAGTCTTAGTCTTTTGACTAAAATGGCAGTTTAGTTTTAGTCCCATTTTAGTCTTTTGACTAAAATGCCATTTTAGTTTTAATCATATTTTAGTCATCTCAATTGTTTTAGTCCTATTTTAGTTGACTAAAATGGTATTAAGTTAGTCGACAAAAATGTTTTAGTCAAAGAAACTAACACTGCAGTGTACTGTATGTTTTTTTCACTTTTTGAATTTGCCGCCAGACTCTGCGATGCTTGCAGGGAACAGAGCCCGGCACGCAGTACATTGAGCAGAGGACACAACCCACGGACACAGCGGAAGGACATTGCAGGATCCTGGGGATAAGGTAAGTATCTTTGGCTGGATCCTGCGATGCAATCCCGAGTGTGGCTCGGGGGTTACCCCTTTTGGTAGTGAAAATTTACCCACGAGCCACACTCGGAATTACCACTAGGGCGGTTAAGATACATTTTCAGAGTTGGAAGCAATGAGCATAGCTATTAGAGATAGTTTACATGAACTAATATCTCCGCAAACCCACAATGTGCTTTTGAACTCAATTTTAGTCCTCTAGCTAGAACCATCAAAGAGGACCTTAAAGTGATTGTAAAGTCTCATTTTTTTCCTATAAAAATAACAAACATGTTATACTTACCTGCTCTGTTGCAGTGGATTTGCACAGAGCAGCCCAGATCCTCCTCTTCTCGGGTCACTCTTCTGTGGTCCTGGCCCCTCCCTCCTGTTCAGTGCCCCCACAGCAAGCAGCTTGCTATGGGGGCACCTGAGCCGAGTCACAGCTCCCTGTGTCCATTCAGACACGGAGTCCCGGCCCTGCCCCCTCTCTCCCCTGATTGGCTAGCTGACTATGATTGACAGCAGCGGCAGCCAATGGCGATGCCAGATGAGCCAATGGAGTGTCTCAGCCAGTCAGGAGGTACAACCAGCCCATTGGATTTTACAAGTGATTATCGCTAGCGGCTCTAAAAGCCACTAGCAATAATCACTGTCTTCTCCTGGCAGGGACTGCTTCCCCTGCCGGGAGAATACAATGGCTCGTCAGGAAGAATCTCCCTGTCAACAATGTCTGTGTTGATGGGGGAATCAAGTAAATTTATTTCCTTCAACTCGTGGTACCCGATCATTATATGACCTGCATTACCCCCGTCATGAATAGCATCAGATTTATGTTTGCTTATGCTACCGACCTGGATTTAATGGGAAATTTCCAATTTTACTCTTATCTCTTTACCAGATGCTGTAAAATTGTTCCGCACTAAAACCCCATTTCAATCTCTTTGCATAGAACAAACCCCTGTCCATCAATCTTTGTCCTTACGATACTCACGTTTAACCATTGAGAGACCTCAACCAGACCCTGCTACACAAATGGGAGCAAGACCTGAAAACTACATTCATGCAGGCCCAAAACTATCGAATTATGCTCTGTGCGCGTAACGCTTCCCTGGCCAGCAAATACTAAGAAAGTGGGTATAAATTATTGACATGTTATAGGAGCCCACAGAAATTACGTCTATAGATACACACAGTGCTGGCAAGCCCCACCCCCACTCCTTCCTCGCATGAGTTTGACTGGTAGCAGCAGGAGCCTATGGCTCCCAGTGCCCTCAGTGTCTCCTTTGAGACCAAGAAAGGAGGGTAGCAGTGCTGCAGCGGAGACAGTGCTGGAGCCGTGACCGGATCCAGATAAGCATTTAGGGATGGGGTGCGCTAGGAAAGATAGTTGGGTGTTTTATTACCTTAAATCAGAGAATGCATTAGGATAAAAAAAAAACATTTACACTTTAGAACCACTTTAACAGCTGGAATCAGTCATGCATGTTTTATTTAATGTTCGCAAGCAGGCCAGGATTGGCCATAGAGCACACTGAGCGCTTGCCCAGTGGGTTGGGGCCGCTGGGTTACATGTCATTGTGGGCTCACTCTGCCTCTCTGCAGCCGGCTGGCTGGCCGCCATTTTAGTTTTGACCGTCGGGCCAGGGAGCAGAGACTACAGGTCACGTTACCTTTTACCATGAAGAGGGAGGGGATCTACACGAGACGCCGGACAGGAGGGAAAGTGAGTGTGGCTGGATAGGAGGAGTGGCTGCATACACAGTAGAAGAATCCATCTCTTTATATTTCTCCTTTAGCCTCTGAGCCTGATTCTCCTTCTCTCCCTCCCATGGGCATTCAGAGGCTGTAGGAGAAAAATAAAGAGATGGATTTTTCTACTATGTATGCAGCCGCTCCTACTATCCAGCTTCTTTCTACTGTCCCCTAGTGCTCTCAACCCCCTGTGCTCTCAGCGGGGGGGGGGGGGGGGGGGGGGGGGGGGGG
>BLSH010344254.1:698867-712149 GCA_018402905.1 Glandirana rugosa
TTTCTTTTAGAGTCCATCTTACTTTCTCCTAGCTGTCCCAATAATAGAACAGAATTGTATCATGCAGTATATCCAATACTGTAAGGAGAGAGCTATGTATGATAAACAGCTGTGCTGCTGACATGAATGAGTTTAAACCTTAGAGACAGAAAAACAACTTGTGCCAAAATTAGTAGCTTGTAGAAATGAATCTAACCTAACTTTCAGAGCCTACAGGATTTAATAACTATAAACACGTGACATATAGTGTAAAGATATTGCTACTCTTCACATTGCCATTAAAATACCATTGAACTGAGGACACAATTTCTCCCTAGGATTGGCAAATGCACTCGTTGACGTTAAAACTTCTGCAATAATTTTACAATGATGGCTCATAAAGCCTGAATAAAAATGTTAATTCTACTAGTTGTCAGTCACTTTTCATGCCTAACTATATTTACGTGTCTTAAAAAGTGAATGTTGCCTTGATTGTATTCAACTCAGGCATGTATTTAGTGATTGCAATCAAATTAACCTCAATAGAGGTCACCTGAAGGAAAAGAGATTTAACCTCCACATGCAGAAAGACTTCTCCACAGTAAGGCCGGCTAGAAAAACAGAGCAATTTTCTTTACTTGTGGTTGCAGAAAATCGCTCAATTCCCTCATCAACACAGCCAGAGTTGATGGGGGAATATCACCCGCAGAGCCATCGTGTTTTTCCATCGCTACAAATAATTGCATGCAAAATCTGACAGGCTGGTTCTACCCAAGTTGATTGATCGATCAAATTGGGTACATTCAGCCTGCCCATAAAATGTTCGAATCTCAGCCGGTTCCTGCTGAACCGGCCAAGTTTCCTCTATTGCCAGCTTAAGAGCTGTGAAAATGTGGAATAGGCTTTCTCAAAAGAGTTCTGCCCAGCACAGAGGATTATTTAAAAGCAAAGAGCTAGATACATTCCTAAATGCACAAAATATAACTGAATTTTAACATTTATACATAACACCAGAAATTGTTTATTCAGGGTATCAGGAAGGAGAGCAGAAAAATCACATGTACAATACCTCCCAGGACATTTGCTTATCTTGTGGTTCATATTGAAACTAATAAGGATGCATTTCACAGATAGACAATTTTATTTTACAGTGCAATAAGCATGCAAATAGTAACATCACAAGAAATCAAGCAAATGTATATCCTTAAAATGATGTGCTTCTGTAAATTTAAATCAGGGCTCGACAAGGTACAAAAGTATCTTTTCGTTCTGTTATCAAAGGAAGTCTGTAGATGGTCAGTTTAACCATTTAAAGACTAAGACCCCTTTCACACTTGTGCGAGTTGTCCTGCGATTTGGGACTGCAAAGTCCCATGACAAGTCGTTCATTATTTCCAATGAGTACCATTCATATCTGTGCGACTTTCAAGTCGTGCCGACTTCAAAGTAGTCCCTGCATTACTTTGGTCCAACTTTGATGCAACTTGAGGTCCATAGACTTCAATGTTAAACCCTCAAAGTCTCATGCAAATCGCACCTGAATAATATAAAATGTGATTTCTGTACGACTTTGTAATATGTTTTCATTGAGCCAAAGTTGCAACAAAGTCGGACCAAAGTTGTACTCATCCCAAATAGTGTCAAAATCGCGGTAAAATTGGGTCGCACAAGTGTGAAAGGGGCCTAAACCTTTTTTGACACTTGTTGCTTACACATAAAAATCCATTTTTTTTTTTGCTAGAAAATTACTTAAAACCCTCAAACAGTAAATAGACAAAGTGTGTGTGGTGGGGACTCTGAATATATGCCAACATCCCAGGAACATTCAAGAAAGAATGCAAAACCCTCCAAAGAAAGGGACTTTGGGCATACGTGGACAGGGTTCACTCAGACACCATGAATTGTAAAAATTCAGATATTTATTGATAATGCAGCTATATACAGATAAAAAGCCTAAAATAGGCACATACTAGACAGTTGTACAAAAACGTGGACCACAAAGACTGTACAAAACAAAACAAAAACTAGGCAGATGACATATGGTGATGGTAGGCCTCCTGAAGTTGGAGAGGAACTGTGAAACATCCAATGCATTTCAAAATAATTAAACCCAATAAGCTCTTCTTCAGGGATGTTCAAAGTAATACAGGAGGAGTTTGTGTTAAACAAGGCAGACCAAATGTATCACCATATGACCCTCTTGAGAGTGGAGGGGAGCAAATTTTCACAGAAAATTGTAAAACAGAGTATACTGATAACATCAATGGTTAAAAGTTTCTCCTGGAGCTGGCTCAAGCATTCTGTGTCTGTAGAGGCAAGGCCAGGAACAACACCTATATGGCCAGAATGCCACCTCAGGATGTAGCCACTAAGGTTATACCTGGGAGAGGGGAAGTGGGAGGGCCCGACTGGGTATGTCCGAAATATAGACAAAGCCAAAGTAAATGCAATTAGCTCAAGCCAACCAAGGGCATATTCACACCATCCATCCGTCCATGCGGGTCATGGGGGCGGACAGGGGCCAGGCTACAAGCCCGCTCTGAGTGCTAGACAGGAGGGTGCAACACAGCGGCTGCAGACGGCGCTCGGTCCTGGGGTGGAGGGCTGCCAGCCAAACAGTATATATATTTTTTTAGCAGAGACCCTAGAGAATAAAATGGCAGTTGCAATGTTTTATGTCACACTGTGTTTGCGGAGCGGTCTTTCAAATGCAGTTTTTTTGGAAAAAATGCACTTTAATGAATTACAAAAAAATAAATAAATAGTAAAGTTAGCTCATTTTTTTTGTATAGTGTGAAAGATGATGTTACACCGCGAGAATCGTGATCTTTATTCTAAGCAACAAAATTGTGATTCTTGTTTTAGCCAAAGTCAAGCAGCTCTACTGGGTGCTTGTGAGGTGGGGGAGGGGAAATGAGGCAGCTGGATATGAAGAAGAGTCTCTTTCTATGTCCTCTGATAAAGCCCTGTGTATCGTCAACCATTACCACTCTTTATGTGCAGCTGGGCTCCAGTATTTCATGGTGACCAGAAACCCACCAGAGCACTGAAAAGTCACCGTGGGGGACACGCATGTAGGCAAGAAGTTGCTACAAAGAGGCAGCAGAAGATCAGCAGCACTGGAATACTTTCACTTTTTTTTTGTATTTTATTTAAAGTTTCACTAAGGCTTCATTTAGATGTGCTGTTGGGTTTACCACCCAAAAATTTGCAGTAGAGACATGTTTTTGTCACCCACCAATGGCCACCCTTAAGCTCCATTAGGCAGCAGATGAGGGTGTTTTACATGCTGCAGTCACGAAGCATTCGGCATAATAAGGAGTTTCCCCCTATAACGGGTTTTTAGTGTCGCTTTTTCTGGGCAGCTTATAACCATGTGTCACGTACCTGGTGGATGAGTCTGGCTTATGCAGTGGGTAACCTCCCTTACGACCCTGACTCGGGAACCCCTGATAGAGTAGACAGGTGGCTCTGGAGTGCAGAATGGCACGAGGGTGGGACTGGGTCACTGGTGTTGATAGGAAGTCCGTAGGTGCACTCGTGCACAAGAAGCGTGGTCATACAGGCCGGGTCGAGAAGCTGGCTGGCGGTGCAGTACAGAAGGAGCAGGCAGATGGGTGGTCGGGTTCAGGCAGGGTCGTCAACAGGCGGGCAGCAGAAGTACTGGAGGGCTAGGCAGGAGGGTGGTCGTAGGCGGTCCAGGGTCGGTGCAGGCAGAAATCAGCAAAGTCAGGCAGGCCGGGTCGTAGGAACAGGTAAGGGATAGGGTTAGGGGGCGCAAATTACTTACACACTACGCTAAAAAAAAACTGGCTCCTAACTTTTTAGCTGGCTCCTAGATTCAAAGCAAATTTGTCAAGCCCTGGTTTACATGAAAATCTATCTATAAGTGCAATCAAACATTTTTCTTTCACTTTGTTTATTGTAAAACAAACTGTAAAATGCATTGCAGTGCAATCAAACATTTAAAGCTGCACTCCAGGCATATAAGGAATCACAAAGTTAATATGCAAATTTGTGAACTGTGTTACCTGTCAAAGGAATGTAAAGGCCCCTATATACAATGATAATATTGAATGAATGATCGTCTGTTTTTTGTCTGCCTCACAAAAAATACACAATAACCTCTTTTTTGCAAAAATGACACCTGAAAGTCAGGAGAGAATTGATCAAGCTCTTGCAAGAGCAATATATACCTCTGGATCAGCATTGTCAATATCTGAAATGCATATTGGCAGGAAGCTTTTCAATTATTGCAAGGGAAAGGGGGTGGTTACCTGTTCTCATGTATATTTATTTATTTCAGGTACTTGTATAGTGCTGTAAATTTACGCAGCGCTTTACATACATACAGTATCTCACAAAAGTGAGTACATCCCTCACATTTTTGTAAATATTTCATTCTATCTTTTCATGTGACAACACTGAAGAAATGACACTGTGCTACAATGTAAATTAGTGAGTGTACAGCTTGTATAACAGTGTAAATTTGCTGTCCCCTCAAAATAACTCAACACACAGCCATTAATGTCTAAACTGCTAAAAGTGAGTACACCCCTAAGTGAAAATGTCCAAATTGGGCCCAAAGTGACAATATTTTGTGTGTCCACCATTATTTTCCAGCACTGCTTTAACCCTTTTGGGCATGGAGTTCACCAGAGCTTTACAGGTTGTCACTAGAGCCCTCTTCCACTCCTCCATAACGACATCATGGAGCTGGTGGATGTTAGAGACCTTGTGCTCCTCCACCTTCCATTTGAGGATGCCCCACAGATGCTTAATAGGGTTTAGGTCTGGAGACCTGTTTGGCCAGTCCATCACCTTTACCCTCAGCTTCTTTAGCAAGGCAGTGGTCATCATGTTGGAATACTGCCCTGCGGTCCAGTCTGCTAAGGGGGGGGAATCATGCTCTACTTCAGTATGTCACAGTACATGTTGGCATTCATGGTTCCCTCAATGAACTGTAGCTCCCCAGTGCTGGCTGCACTCATGCAGCCCCAGACCATGACACTCCCACCACCATGCTTGACTGTAGGGAAGACACTTGTCTTGACCACAGGGCATGGTTCCAGTAATCCATGTCCCTAGTCTGCTTGTCTTCAGCAAACTGTGGGCTTTCTTGTGCGTCATCTTTAGAAGAGGCTTCCTTCTGAGATGACGGCCATGCAGACCAATTTGATGCAGTGTGCGGCGTATGGTCTGAGCACTGACAGGCTGACCCCCCCCCCCCCACCCCTTCAACCTCTGCAGCAATGCTGGCAGCACTCATACATCTATTTCCCAAAGACAACCTCTGGATATGATTCTGAGTATGTGCACTCAACTTCTTTGGTCGACCCTGGCGAGGCCTGTTCTGAGTGGAACCTGTCCTGTTAAACTTGGCTACCTTGCTGTAGCTCAGTTTCAGGGTTTTGGCAATCTTCTTATAGCCTAGGCCATCTTTATTTAGAGCAACAATTCTTTTTTTCAGATCCTCAGAGAGTTCTTTTCCATGAGATGCCATATTGAACTTCCAATGACCAGTATGAGAGAGTGAGAGCGATAACACCAAATTTATATATATATAGCTGGAATGTTCTTAACATAATAGTCCTTGTTATTCTATTTGTATTAAAAATATACAATTTTAAAAATCAATTTAAGTTCATTTACTGAATAAGCTGTACTTTCATTTCAGGCATGATGCTTTTATATACACTGCATTTCACATTCCCAGTGTAACAAAAGGACTCAATTTATAAAACGACTCCACACTGAATTTTGCTCCAATTTTTCCGAAAATTTCCATATTTTCCAGAAAAAGCAGCGAGAAAAAAAAAGATAGGCTCATTCCTGTGGTCCTCTATAAAGCATGTGCACAGTACTTTTTTTTTTTTTTTTAAAAAGCCCCCTGATTGGTGTAGAGTGCATGAAATAAAAGCCTTAAATTTGTTGAGTTAATAAATATCAGTTATATCAAGGCTCAAAATTGAGTGCTACAGCAAAAAACTTTGATACGCAGAATTATAAGTGTAACACATTAACCCCTTTCCTGCCGACTACACAGATATGCAGCCTCACAGAAATGGGTCTCCATCCATGGGGCTGCATATATGCGTATCTGTCTCTGTGCTGGGAGCATGCTGCACACTCCCAGCACAAAGACCGGTCTCCCACCAAAAGACCCAGGTCTTGCACTAAGGATCGGGATCCGGGACTAATCTTAACCCACATACTGTTGTTGATACCATCCTCTCTGTTATAATAAATGCTGTGCCCCACTGTATGTGTTTTCTAAAAAATCCGCCGGCAAAAACCTTATTTTAGAGCGCCGATCGGCACTTGTGTCTGGCCATCTCTCTCCTCTCAAGGTCTGACAGGAAAGCGGGCGGAGCCGAGAAACCCCCCACTGACATCAGCCGGAAAGAGGAGAGAGACAACTGGTCATGTGACCGCCGATCTGCGCTATACAATAAGGTATTTGCTGTCGGATTTTTTAGAAAACACATACAGTGGGCACAGCATTTATTATAACAGAGAGGATGGTAGCAACAACATCATATTGTGATACCAGCAGGAGGGGGGGTGTCCCTGGTACGAGCTGACAGGCAGGGAGAGGAGGGGGGAGGAGGACACAGGGAGAGCAGGGCTGCGGAGGCACATAAACTGACCACGGTGTCAGGGCTCAGCAGCCATGATAAACCGTGGTCCATTTACAGGGGGGAGGGCAGAAATAGGCAGGATCAGCCAGGTATTTCAGGTGTTACAGGGGGCCAAATTACATAGCACAAGCACTGTGCTGTATAACATGCTTTAAGAGAACAGGATCCAATTTTTTTTTTTGTAGGTTATCAAACACTTAGGACATACATGAGTCATTTTGAACAAAAGAAAATAACTTGATTTTGCCATCCACACACATGTGGATGTTGGAATCCCTCTGTATTATCGTATTCTGACAGCGAGGAGACTTACTGGCCATCAGAATACACTGATCAGTGCCATCAGCTATAGCCAGTGGCTCTCATTGAGACCCCTTTCACACTGAGGCAGTTTTCAGGCATTTTAGCGCTAGAAATAGCACCTGTAAAGCTCCTGAAAACTGCCTCCCATTCATTCGAATGAGTGTTTTCACACTTGGGCGGTGCACTTGCGGGACGGGAAAAAAAGTCCTGCAAGCAGCATCTTTGGGGCGGGTTGGGAGCGCTGTATACAGCGCTCCCAAAACGCCCCTGCCCATTGCAATGAATGGGCAGCACTTCCGACGCACCTGAAAAGTGTCGCAACACGGGTCTTTATTGTGTTTTTTTTTAAAGGTCCCGTTGTCACGAGACCTTTAAAAACCAGCCCGCTAGTGCCTGAAAAGCGCCGGTAAAGCGACCGGCGCTTTAGTGCTGTTTTGCTGGCGCCTCAATGTGAAAGTAGCCTGAGAGAACATTTTTCAATAGGCTGGTTTGCACAACTTGATTTAAAGAGTGACTTGTGTACAACCAGCCTGCCCATACATGGATTGAAATTCAGCTGGACCATGCTGAACCAACCAAATTCCATCCCATGTATGGCCAGCTTTAGATTTCCAAAAGATGTTGTGCGGTTCTGAGGAAGCTGCACAGCCATAATCCTGCTGGATCAGCAACAGGTGAGTATAAGGCTTGGCCTTATATGAATCTTTTTTTCTTAAATCGATACCTTAGGTGAACGATAAAAAAAAACTACCCATCTATGGCCAGTTTAAGGCTAACACAAAAAACTGAATGGATTCCCTCATCCACACAAGCAAAGTGGATGAAGGAATCCTCACTGCTGTGTTATTGTATTCTGACAGGGTGCACTCCTCCACTGCCAGAGTACACTGATCAATGCTGATCAAATAAAATTTTCCAAAAAGCCGGACCAAGAGAAGTAATTTATTATATTGACTTCACTGGATCCATCTGTGGCTGGTGTAGGACTTGGAGAGGGAAGGGGGCAGGAACACCAAAGTGTAGCTGCACTAAATTATTCTTGAAGACAATACCACAAAAAATGTTTTTATATATATATATATATATATATATATATATATATATATATAATTTTGGTATTTTACGTAATGGCAAAGTTATTGCTGAATCAATAGGGCCACAGCTGAAATGTGTTAATTGACTATGAGAGCAGATATGGTTAAGCAAATTGTGTACATGGCGGGCACTCTTTTAAGGAAATCAGTGTTCTGTCACATGAGTTAATATGGCTATTTATTTAGTATTCAGTCACAGAATCAGCTCCTGAGGTTCCAGGATGTCTGGCAAGTAACTTGTCAAATAATACACTCAGGTACACAGCAAACAAGTCAACTGAGTTTAGATATTCATATTGCAATTAATGTTTATTTTTTAAAATTTGTATCTATACCTAAAGCTAAAGACATACAAAAAAAAAAGACTTATTATATCGTTAGATAGAGATATATATATATATATATATATATATATATATATATATATAGATACAATCAAGGCAAATAAATATGTATGTAATCATAAGTATGAAGATAAAACGTGTGAAGATAAATAATAATATAATAATTAACACTAATTTGTTAAAGGCGATCAACAACTACACAAAAAACAGAGTATAATATTTTCAAATATTTTCCTGGTTGCAGGAAAGAAATTTGCACCGTGTATAGCCTGCCTAAAGGTCCATACACCTGGTGCGAATTTTGGACGGGAATCGTCATTCGACAGCTTGTCACACATATAGTTACATAGTTAGTCAGGTTGAAAAAAGGCACAAGTCCATCTAGTTCAACCAGAGATGTGCTGCGCATGTTTTTTTTAAAATTGCCCAGTTATACACTTTAAGACTATGTAAATTGCTTGTTTTTGCCAGTAGGCATATTTGGTTACAACTTTGTAATGGCCTTGCATTCTCCAATCTGGCGAGGGATTATTTGTGGAGTTTTATCTTTAGTAAATGTTAGATGTTTTCTTTAATGCTACTTATTGGGTATTCTGATTAGTTCTTGTCTCTTTACAGATCACTGAAGTGATATTTGAGGCCAATTCCATTTTTATTTAACAGCACCTCTACCTGATCATATCTAGGGGTACAGAGATACTCAATAGGAAAAAAAAATGGTTTCCTTAAATTGCAGTGAACCTCTTTCTGCCTCTGATCTTCTTTCAAGTTCTGCTTCCCCTAGTGAACACAACATGGCAGTACCTCATTCTGGTGAGGTATCATTGCTTACCCATCTTGAAAACAAAGCCAGCCCCTCTCCATCCCTGGGAGAACAGTTTAATAATGCAGCTGTCTCCATAGAAGAGAATGGTGAAGATGGTGGTGGCCTTAAGGAAGTTGAAGAAATTCTTTTGTCCCAGTTGGTAAAAGCGGTAGAGGATTCGAAGGAAACCACTTCACTGGCTCAATTAAAACTCCCAGACTTTTGTGCTCAGATTTCCGGGGACTTCTCTCCAACACTTGAGGAAATTGAGGAGTTTTTAAAAGAAAACATGGATCTAATTAGAGAAGAACTGGCTGAGAAGCAGCCCATTCCTGGCACGTGGCTGCAGGGCTGCATGACAAATGAGCATGTGACTCAAACTACTGGCCCAGCTCAGCCAACTGAGGATGTTCCAACTCCAGAGATACCAGATGCTTCAGCAAGTTCGCCTTCCACAACAGGCAGTATTCCTGTTATACTTCAGATACAGCCTATGTCCATGCCTGGTGCTACTTCGTTGACACAGAGCCCTACAGGTGATGTACGCCTTACACAGCTTGTAATCAGTGTACAAGGCCAAAGCCTGTCATTGGCCCCAATCCCAGGGCCTACTTCACCTGGGGACCAAAAGTATGTTAGAATTGCCCCCTTGCCAGTGGCAGTCCGACCCTTGACTATAGGAGGAGTATTTGTGAGTGAAGGACAGCAGAAAATACAAAAAGGAACACCAGCTGTGATCAGAGTTCATAAATGTAGTCACCCTGGCTGTAACAAAATGTACACCAAAAGTTCACACCTTAAGGCGCACTTTCGACGGCACACAGGGGAAAAGCCTTATGTCTGCACTTGGCCAGAGTGTGGTTGGAGGTAAGGGTGTCATTCTTGATTATTTTAGATTTTCATAGAAAACTATATGCTGTTTTTTGCAAAATCATTGATATTCACTGCAGTGCTATATGTGCATTGCTGTTAAGTGATATATTCCAGCTATATACTGGAAGTCTGGCTTAATAAAAGTTATGTTAACGAGAATTAATTTTACAAGGTTACTGTATGCTTAGAATATATAGAAATGGCAAGAAGTGAGATTGATTTATATATTTGTATAAATCGGGCTTGAGGCTGAATGAAAATATTTTAAGAGGAAGAAAAGTCAACAGCTACAAATGGTGTACCTGCTGATTTTTTAATAAAAGGACACTTACCTAACCAGGGATCCAGCACTGTCCTCACCCGGGATGGTTCTTCGCCAGTTTTTGGGTCTCCGGTTTCGGCACATTTACTAAGGGAAGCTGCCTTCCGGCTGTGCATGAGCAAGCTGCGCTGCTCTTTGTAAATGGTCCCGCAACCTTGTGAGACCTGTGACATGTCCCAGAAGGCTGAGGACAAAGAAGGTGGGGGGGGGGGGGGACAACTTCTGTAAGTGGGAGGTGGTTACCTGTCAAAATCAGGTACTCTCTCCCCTAAAAAATAAGTGTGTCCAAAAAGTGGTAGAGGAGGCGGGAGGAGTCAGAAGTTTGTGATGGCTTGGAGCCTATGTTAGTAAATAATCTTAGTAAAATAATAACCAATACTATATCAAATGTTTATTCAAAGAAGGCTTTGGGGTTAGTTCACTAAGACTTAAATACTGCATGAAATTTTTGATGCAGTATTTCACAAAAAAAAGCACATTAAATACCTCACAAGTTTAATTTTTTATTTTGCGGTACGTTTTCCCCTTTCACATTGGGCATATTCTGTTCAGAACAGCAGGGGATCAACTCACAGATTTCCTGCTGATCAAAGCAGAGCGGACACAGTTAGAGCCTGCTCTGCTGTATGAGCGGCCGGGAGAAAACAGATTAAACAAAAGAGGACAGATCTCCTTCCATTCTTTTTTAGCAGACCAGATCTGACCCAGAGGTAGGCGAGTGGAAACAAGTCTGTTTACACCAAGGGTGCCAAATCAGTAGCTGGGGGCCCCCTCGACCTCCTGTTCTGGGATGGTGGGTTGGCAAGCACAGAGAATCAGTGTTGTAAATTAAG
The DNA here is from genome assembly GCA_018402905.1 of Glandirana rugosa. Lineage (NCBI taxonomy): Eukaryota > Metazoa > Chordata > Amphibia > Anura > Ranidae > Glandirana > Glandirana rugosa. The sequence goes on from BLSH010344254.1 coordinate 710,062, forward strand.
CCAGTGGTAATGGAATCCAGGGCCTGCGGAGAAGAGCCACATAAGCCAATGCTTTCTGTATAACGCCGGCTCATGTCACAGGTGGAGTGATACCAAATGCACTCTGCCTGGGACAGCAGCAGCCATCGATACCTGAATGGAAGACTGTGATTAAAGGTAAGTTTATTACTAAAATCACAGTGTGTATATGGGCATATCTGTTCTTCATTATTGGGCTGCTTACGAACTGATCCGCAGCGCAGTGCACCTGTGCGTTACCTGCACTGAGCCATAGACTTCTGTTATTACCTGCGGGTTTGGTATGCTTTCAGAAAGTGCACCACACCTGCAGGATATAATAGAAGTCTATGGCAAAGTGCAGCTAAGCCACAGGTGCACTGCATTGCACCCGCGGTGTGGGTAAACTGCAGCGCCTCAATGTAAAAACAGTCTTGGGCCCCTTTCACACGATCAGTCAGACCCAATCGGACCCTCCATTCACCGCTACGGTGTGGCAGATGTAAATGGACTAGTGTCCGTTTACACCCACCTACCTTCGATCCGATCCACTAAAAAAAAAAAAACATAAGGGGATCCTTCCCCTTCCGTCTGGGCGGATCGGTGGGCCCATAAAGTAGAGTGGGCTGTGTCTTTGACTGCTCTGCATATGCAGAAGGGACATAGACCTGTCATCCGCCAGTTCCAGTCATTGTGGCCCACGACCGATTACCAAGTTGCTTAAGTGGCGCTCACTCTTCAAAAGGTTGGTCACCCCTGGTTTACACCCACATGTCCATAGGAATGCATGTACCTTCCAATCAGGTCCGCTTGTGTGAATGGAGCCTTATTTTAAAGCAGTTGGGACTGCCAGCTTCAACATCCATACCCCTACTCATTCACCAGAAAAATTACTAGTGTAAATAAAAACAGCACACAGTTTGTTTCTTTTATCTCAATAGTTTTTATTAAAGTATTTGTAATGGTACATAGGTACAAACAAGGCGATGGGATAATATCCATCCGTATAAACATAACTTGTAATATACAGGTACAGTATCATTTTACCATAACAGTAGTCAGTTAGAATTTTTTTTTTAACTACATAAGAAGCAGTAGTAGAGCAAATGAGGATTGTGTTTGGAACAGTCCCAAGCAAGCCCCCAGATATGCCTCCAGTCTGCCCCGTCACCCCCTAGGGAACTAACTGTGACCGGGCATGGGCACATCCAAGGACCCACCCTGATGGTATATGAGCTCATCTTTTAATTGTACTTCGTATTACAGCCATGAAATAATAATATAACTATATTAAGGAAGTTATTGTGACATGGGGTAGTGCATATATAGTATAGCGGGTACAAGAGCTCTGTCTCGTTATAATGGTATATCTCATCATTGATTTATATTTCGCCATTGAAGCCACGGTTCCCATTTCTGGGAGGTTTGGTCTACTGTATTTTGTCTTCTAGCCATTATTTGTTCATAAGAGCAGTGGAGGTTGGTTGTTTCTATGACCTCCAGCAGCGTGGGAGGAGTAGAGCTTTTCCATTTCCTAGTGAGGTTATGTTTGGCTGCTAGCTATACATTTATTATAATGTGTCAAGTTCTTTTTGGGTATTTTTCTATATCCAGGGATAATAATGCTAAGTGAGGTAGTGGTTGGATTTGTGCTTAGGTTACTTGTGATAGCAATTCAAACACTGATTTCCAGTAGTGACTCAATATTGTGCAACTCCATAGTATATGGAATAGGTCACCTTTTTGGCCACAATTCCTCCAGCATTGGTTTGGAGAGTTACGACCTCCTTAACACCGGTTTTTCCACTGGATAAGGTATATGATACCTCAACGTGTTATAACTCAGTGATGACCTTTAGTCACAAACTTAACGATAGTGTTCATTGGATTCGTGTTTAGGTTGGTGATGGAGTGAATCGTAATAATAGGGACCTATATCTTTTTATGGGTTTTTCTTGAACTGTGTAATATTATTTACATATCGATCGTCGGTTTGTATTGGAGTGATCCTTTACCTTTTCGAGATGAGGAGGGTGCGACGACCTCCAGTATCTTTGTTGGTTGGAGGTGACGAGAATACTTGTTTATTAC
>BLSH010344254.1:715890-731803 GCA_018402905.1 Glandirana rugosa
GGGAAGTTGGAGACGTCGTTACGACCATCGTGAGTATACAGATAAAGGGTTTCTGTTCCTGATCTATACTACGACTCGTGCACGTGAGTTGAAGAAACCACCTGGTACCGCTCCGGACAAGACAATTTGGCGACATACCAGAACCGGTGGCACGACGTCGAGTCAAAGTCCCAGAACCGTTAGAAGAATGTCGGATCCGGTAGAAAGACATCTCGTTGTTAAGAAAAAAAAAGTCTAGGAGTCTCTCAAGAAACGGTACTCCACGGTGCAACGTGGAGGTCACTGGTCATACTCTCTCACTCTCGCTATTGTGGTTTAAATTGTGTGGACGAAGGGTAAGTGTGGACTCTGGAACATTGTGATTGCTCAGTGTACTGTGGCCCCTCCCTTTTACCGTTTAAGTCGGGTTAAACCCGTAAACGTGAATCCCCACATGAGTGAAAACAACGGTCACCAAATCTGTCATTACCGACACACGTGTAAATTTGCTGTCCCCTCAAAATAACTCAACACACAGCCATTACTGTCTAAACCACTGGCAACAAAAGTGAGTACACCCCTAAGTGCAAATGCCCAAATTGGGCTGAATTTGCCATTTTCCCTCCCCGGTGTCATGTGACTCGTTAGTGTTACAAGGTCTCAGGTGTGAATGGGAAGCAGGTGTGTTAAATTTGGTGTTATCGCTCTCACTCTCTCATACTGGTCACTGGAGGTGCAACGTGGCACCTCATGGCAAAGAACTCTCTGAGGATCTGAAAAAAAAAGAATTGTTGCTCTACAGAAAGATGGCCTAGGCTGTAAGAAGATTGCCAAGACCCTGAAACTGAGCTGCAGCACGGTGGCCAAGACCATACAGCGGTTTAACAGAACAGGCCTCGCCATGGTCCACCAAAGAAGTTGAGTGCACGTGCTCAGAATCATATCTAGTCCTTGTCTTTGGGAAATAGACATATGAGTGCTACCAGCATTGCTGCAGAGGTTGAAGGGGTGGGGATTCATACTGTCAGTGCTCAGACCATACACTGCATCAAATCTGCATCATGGTCTGCATGGCTGTCATCCCAGAAGGAAGCCTCTTCTAAAGATGATGTACAAGAAAGCCTGCAAACAGTTTTCTGAAGACAAGCAGACTAAGGACATGGATTACTGGAACCATGTCCTGTGGTGTGATGACCAAAATAAACTTATTTGATTCAGATGGTGTCAAGCGTGTGTGGTGGCAACCAGGTGAGGAGTACAAAGACAAGTGTGTCTTGCCTACAGTCAAGCATGGTGGTGGTTGTGTCATGGTCTGGGGCTGCATGAGTGCTGTCGGCACTGGGGAGCTACAGTTCATTGAGGGAACCATGAATGCCAACATGTACTGTGACATACTGAAGCAGAGCATGATCCCCTCCCTTCGAAGACAGGGCCGCAGGGCAGTATTTCAACATAATGACCCCAAACACACCTCCAAGATGACCAGTGCATTGCTAGAGAAGCTGAGGGTAAAGGTGATGGACTGGCCAAGCATGTCTCCAGACCTAAACCCTATTGAGCATCTGTGGGGCATCCTCAAACAGAAGGTGGAAGAGTGCAAGGTCTCTATCATCCACCAGCTCCATGATGTCATCATGGATAGGAGTGGAAGAGAACTCCATACCCAAGAGGGTTAAGGCAGTGCTGGAAAATAATGGTGGCCACACAGCATATTGAGACTTTGGGCCCAATTTGGACATTTTCACTTAGGGGTGTACTCACTTTTATTGCCAGCGGTTTAGAAATTAATGGCTGTGTGTTGAGTTATTTTGAGTTACATTGTTATACAAGCTGTACACTAACTACTTTACATAGTAGCAATGTTTCATTTCTTCAGTGTTGTCAAATGAAAAGATATAATAAAATATTTACAAAAATATGAGGGGTGTACTCACTTTTGTGAGATACTGTAGGGGTGGGGAGAGGATATCTTTAACATTTTTGTAGTATTCTCCCGTGAAACCATCAGGTCCCGGGGATTTCGAGTTGGGAAGGTTGGATATGACCTCAGTGATTTCGGGAATAGTGAAGGGTTAGTTTAAGATCGAGATTTGATGGTGGTTTAGTGAGGGGAGGTTAATTTTTTGCAAGAAGTCTTGGATTTCTGCTTGTGTTGGTTGGTGGGTGTCTGTGTCAAATTGGTGTCACCGGGTCTGAGGTAGAAGCAGAATTTATGAGAAAATAGTCTGAGTTGCTTTTTAAGAGTGGCGTTGTATGGGTCATTTTGGAGAAGGAAGTTGTTGACTCGCCATAGATAATTGCTTGATTGAGAGGAGTTATCAGAGATTGTAATGCTAATTGGAGCATGATTAGACCAGGTGACAGTGTGGATTTCGGATGAGGTAATATTTTGGAGTACCCATTTGTTAGTTACAAATAAATCTATGCGTGAGTATGTGTTGTGACGAGGAGATAGAAAGGTGGTAAAGTCTCTTTCGCTGGCGTAACAACACCTCTACATGTCGTACACATTGTTGGCTATAAATTTTGTCCAATGGAGATTCGTATCGTTTAGTTGTAGCAGTTGTGTCCTTTTTATTGTTTGGTGCTAAGTTGAAATCTCCGCATAGAAGATGATGTCCATGGTTGAGGGCTTTCGCTTTTTTGCATTTTTTTTAAATAAAGGGCATTTGTCTCTGGTTGGGGACGTAGAGGGACATCAATGTGCAGTTTATGGTGCAAGCCAGTATGACATAGCGGCCCTCTGGATCGCTTATTGATTGAAGAAGTTGGAATTGGACCGTATTCCTTATTGCTATGAGGATCCCCCTTTGTTTTTTGGTATTTGAGGCTTCAAAACTGTGCGGGAATTGTTTGTGGGTGCAGGTTGGATGTGAATCCTTAATGAAATTTGATTCCTGGACACATAGTATATCGCAGTTATGTGAGAGTGCAGTTTTCCAGAGAGATAGGCGCTTTGCCTGGTGATTTAACCCGTTTACGTTTAAGGATAGGATCTTTACAGGCATATTGGTGTTGTTCCTGTTGTAGAAATGTAGTTGCTTCTCACTGTTGGAAGTCCTAGGAACTGTGTTGTTTTTCTGGAATTGCACCAAAGTGTGGCTGTTGTATGGTTCAATGCGTAAGCAGTCCTGTATGCTTTGATGGGTGAGAGCTTGATTGAAGGATGTATGCTGCTAGATATGGAAAAACAAAGAAGGGAGGGAAAACTGAACCGAACCAAAGTAATATGCGATTTCTGAGGAATGCTGCTATTTTTTTGAGGGGCAAAGTTCAACTGGGAGTAAGATCGAGCATTATGCCGGACCGGAGAGTATCTTGATAGTAAGCAGTTGGGAGCAGAGCTGTCATTTAGGTCTATTTTTGCGAGTGTCATTGTGCTGATTTCTTTGTTGAAGGGGATGTTCTGGGCGAGGAAAGTAGCTGGGTTTTTCCGGTGGGTCTGGTATAATGCCCCATGAGTGAAGGAGGTGCATGCCATTGTCAAACGAAGATATTATTGTTTAATGTTTAGTACCCTTGTGGGTAACCATGATAGTGGCTGGATGGCACCATTTTATATACCAGCTTGTGATTGGAGAGGGCTTTGGTGATTATTTTTAGCTGCCTGCGCATTTGCAGGGTGTGCTTGGAGAGGTCTGGGTATATCTGGATACGGTCATATAGAGCTGCGAGATTATTGAGCGATCGTATTTTAGCCAGGATTTGTTCTTTGGTAGGATAAAAGTGGATTCTCATTAGAACATCTCTAGGGATGGAATCCTCTAGATGGTTGGGTTTTGGAATTCTGTGTATTCGGTCTATGGTTAGCTCAATAGGGGATAGTGCTGGCATGATGGCGGAGAAAAGATCGGTGGCATACTTCAGAAGTTCTTGAGGTGGAATTGATTCAGGGACTCCACGCATTTTCAAATTGTTGCGACGACTGTGGTCTTCTAAATCTGCTAATTTCTGCTTTTATCCATGTGGTTTCATCCTTTTGCTCCATATAAGTGTCAACAAGATCATTAACAGTGTGGGCGCATTCCCCCATCTTAGTCTCTATGTGGTGTACTCTCTCCCCCATGTGCTGCATGTCGGCCGTAACTCGGTGTATAAGGGATGAGAGGCTGGACATGAGAGAGGATTGTAGGGACAGTAGCATGTCCTTCATGGTTGTGTCAAGCACAGGCTAGCCAGATGTAGGGAAAGTGGCGATGGAGGATTGGAGGCTGTCATTAGGGCCTGTGATTCTGTACTCACTGCGTCTGTGGCTTGCTGGGGCAAATCCATTCGCATCCTGGCCTTAGCTGGGCTGTGAGAGGTCGGGTTGGTTAGTGGAGAAGGGGATAGTGGCGTGAAATCACCTTGTATTTCCCCCTGATCCTTTGTCTGGAAGGTCCTTATAGGCTATTGGGCTGTGTGAGGCCGTGCTGCCGGCGCCATCTTGACTCCCTCCTCTGCCTGGCGCGGGTCTAAAGAAGTCGTGTGTGAGCTTCTGTGTCTGCCGTTCTTTCCTCTTACGCTGCATCATTAGGTAAGGTTCCTCGGTGTCTGGTGTTGTGTCAGGGCGGCTGTAGAGTGGCAGATATCCGTTCCTTCGTCGCTTTATCTCCGCTCCTTATGGCGAGCCCCCGGCTGAAGCTGCCATCTCAACTGCGCGCAAGCCACGCCCCAGCACAGTTTTTGACAGGTCCTTTATTAAGAAAAAAACTTAAAATATGTCCCCAAACCTGTGTATATTTTTCAATCTGAGTGAAAGTTATAGAGTCTACAAACTGCGGTGTATACATTTCTTGAGGCTCTAAAATAGCAACACAGTACACATGGCCCCTTTTTTGGATTTTTTTGGGAAAATTAAGAAATTAAATAATTTTTTTTCACAAAGTTGTAATTTTAACAAGTTATTTCTCACATACATCATAGACATACTTATTACACCCCAAAGCATTCTGTTATGCCTCCAGAGTATGGGAATACACATGGGATACTTTTTTACAGCCTAGATCAGTGGTTCTCAACTCCGGTCCTCAGGATCCACTAACAGGCCAGGTTTGCAGGATAACTGAAATACATCACAGGTGATGGAATTTGCTGCTCAGTGATTGCAGCATTCTAGTCTGCATCTCCCCAAGGTAATACTTAAAATCTGGCCTGTTGGTGTGTCCCGAGGACAGGAGTTGAGAACCACTGGCCTAGATGCATAGAAGGGCCCAAAATCCAAAGAGTGCCAGTCCTGGAACACCAGGACAGTGGCGACACCCACAAAATGACCACATTCTGGAAAGCAAACACCCCAATTTATTTTCTAAGAGGTATGGTGTGTCTATTGAAGACAATTTAACAAGGTATTTGTCAGGGGATGCAAGCATCCAGCAAGGGGAAACAGATCAATTGGCTGCACCTAAAGGAATCAAGACCATATGGATATGTGAAAATATGTTTATTAATGAAAATGACACACTTCCAACACCAAACATCAGTAAATATAAACAAGCAAGTGAAAGATGAAAAAACACAACAAACCCAAAATAAACACCTAACTAACTAAATACAAGTGTAGAAACACACATATACAGTAAGCAAAACAGGAGGACATCAGGGTAACAGGGAGCCAGGTTACTGGGAGCAGAAGGAGAGTAAGGGAGCAGGAAGCAGGTTCATGGGTCAGGTCTCTAAGTCAGGTTCATGGATTAGAACGGGTTCAGATTCAGGCAGGGACACGGCTTGCAGGGAAAGTACTCAAGCACTAGGACTGGGTGCAAGGCGGGCTTATATAATCCCAGCAGTCCCATCGGGTGCAACCTAACAACCTGTATGCTCCATCTGCTGGGAGACACCTGCTTGTGGCCACCAGAACTACACCCTTTGGTTCTCCACACAACAGTGCCACCAGCAGGTGACCCAAGCAAGTACACAGGTCCTGACAGTCCCCCCGTGGGCACCAGGTCATCAGGCACTGGATCAGTAGACATCGGGCCATCAGGCACTGGATCAGTGGGCACCAGGTCATCAGGCACCGGGTCATCAGGCACTGGATCAGCAGGCACTGAATCAGCAGGCACCGGGTCATCAGGCACCTGATCATCAGGTACCGGGTCATCAGGCTGGGCAGTAGGCACCAGGTCATCAGGCACTGGATCAGCAGGCCCCGGGCCATCAGGTGCTGGATCAGTGGGCACAGGGTCATCAGGCACTGGATCAGAAAGCACGGGGTCCTCAGGTACTGGATCAGTGGTTACGGGGTCATCAGACTGGATCCGTGAGCACTGGATCAGCAGGCACAGGATAATCAGGCTGGGCAGTAGGCACTGGATCAGCGGGCACCGGGTCATCAGGCACTAGATCAGGAGGCACTGGATCAGCGGGCACCGGGTCATCAGGCATCGGGTCATCCGGCACTGGATCAGCGGGCATCAGGTCACCCGGCACTGGATCAGCAGGCACTGGATCATCAGGCACTGGATCAGCGGGCCCCTGGTCATCAGGCACCGGGTCATCAGGCTGGGTAGCATGCACCGGGTTATCCATCACCAGGTCAGCAGGCACCGGGTCATCAGACTGGGCAGTAGGCACCAGGTCATCAGGCACTGGATCAGCAGGCCCGGGCCATCAGGTGCTGGATCAGTGGGCACAGGGTCATCGGGCAATGGATCAGTGAGTACGGGGTCATCAGGCACTGGATCAGTGAGCACTGGATCAGCAGGCACAGGATCATCAGACTGGGCAGTAGGCACTGGATCAGTGGGCACCGGGTCATCAGGCACCAGGTCATCAGGCATCGAGTCATCAGGCACTGAATCAGCAGGCACCGGGTCATCAGGCACTGGATCAGCGGGCACCGGGTCATCAGGCACCGGATAAGCAGGCACCAGGTCATCCGGCACTGGATCAGCAGGCACCGGATCATCAGGCACTGGATCAGCGGGCCCCGGGCCATCAGGTACCGAGTCATCAGACTGGGCAGTAGGCACCAGGTCATCAGGCACTGGATCAGCAGGCCCTGGGCCATCAGGTGCTGGATCAGTGGGCACAGGGTCATCAGGCACTGGATCAGCGAGCATGGGGTCATCAGGCACTGGATCAGCGGGCACTGGATCAGCAAGCACAGGATCATCAGGCTGGGCAGTAGGCACTGGGTCATCAGGCACTGGATCAGCAGTCACTGGGTTATCAGGCACTGGATCAGCAGGCACCGGGTCATCAGGCACCAGGTCATCAGGCATCGGGTGTTAGGAAAACGGCCATTCCGAGGGTCTGTGCGTATTCCGCGTGCCTGTGCACGCCAGTAGAGCCAAAACGGCCTATTTAAACAGACATCACCCTGCAGCAGATGCTGTCCTTTCTAACGCATTTCTGTGACTACTTTGAGAGACTTTCCTGCACCTGTGACCCTGGCTTTACTTGGACTTGTTGCTTTCTGCCTGCCCTGACCCCCGGCCTGTTTAGGACTACCCTCCTGCCTGATCCTTCTGTATCTTTGCTGCCCGCAGGTTGCCGACCTTGCTTACACCTAACCACCTGCTGCATCTGTACCGCATTGCCAGCCTGTTGCCGACTCGGATTGTATGACCATTCTGCTCCCACAGGCTCCAGTGGACTTCCACATACTACCAAGTGACCCAGTCCAACCCTCATGCCCCCCTTTGCTCTTGAGCTCCCTGTCTACACTACCAGGGGCTCACGAACCAGGGACGCAAGAGAGGTGATCCCCTGCATAAACCAGACTCATCCGCCAGGTACATGACATTGGGTCATCAGGCACTGGATCAGCAGGCACCGGGTCATCAGGCACTGGATCAGCGGGCAACGGATCAGCGGGCACCGGGTCATCCGGCACTGGATCATCAGGCACTGGATCAGCGGGCCCCTGGTCATTAGGCACGGGTCATCAGGCTGGGTAGCATGCAACGGGTCATCCACCACAGGTCAGCAGGCACCGGGTCATCAGGCTGGGCAGCGGGCACCGGGTCATCCGTCACCAGATCATCAGACACTGGGTCATCAGACTGGGCAGCGGGCACCAGGTCATCAGGCTGTGCAGAAGGCACCAGGTCATCATCACCAAATCAGCGGGCACGGGGTCATCAGGTTGGGCAGCGGGCACCGGGTCATCAGGCTGGTCAGCGGGCACCGGGTCATCAGGCTGGGCAGCAGACACCAGGTCATCCGTCACCAAATCAGCAGTCACCGGGTCGTCCAGCTGGGCAGCAGGCGCTGGGTCATCAGGCTGGGCAGCGGGTACCAGATCAGTAGGGTGGGCATCAGGAATGGGATCATCAGACTGAGCAACAGAAACTGGATCATCAAGCTGGGCATCAGGCATTAGATCAGCAGGCTGGGCAGCAGGCAGTGAAATAACAGGCTGGGCAGCAGGCATGGCAGCGGGCACTGAAACAGCAGGCTGGGCAGCGGGCACCGGAGTAGGGTGGGCAGCAGGCATGGCAGTGGGCACCAGAACAGCAGGCTGGGCATCAGGAACAGGATCATCAAATAGGCCATCAGGAACAGGACCTCCTGGCAGGGCATCAGGAATGGGACCACCAGGCAGGGCATCAGGAATGGGACCACCAAGCAGGGCATCGGGAATGGGACCATCAGGCAGGGCATCAGGAACAGGATCATTGAGGTCAAATTGATTAGCCGGCAAAGAGTCAAACTGGGTGGTGGACAGCGAACCAGTTCAGTCAAGTGGAATAGTGACAGGCGGGTCATAAGGAGAAGGTCCAATTTTCATTGGCTGAACCAAGGTGGCAGGAATGGTGGCAGGCCTGGCTTGAGCAATTGGAACCATGGTGGGTTGGACTGTGGTGGCTAGCTTAAAGGCAGACTGGAACAGATCGACTGGTGTAGTAGTAGATTGGAACAAATCGGCTGGTGTGGATGCAGGATTGGATAGTGGCAGGATTGTGCGGGTTGGGAAAAATATCTGTTTCTTTTTTTGTTTAGTTACTGAAACTCTGTATGGAGATGCAGAGCTGTAAGTAGGGGGTGCAGCTGATGGAAGAGATGGTAAAAAAAGAGGGAGCAGTTGCTGAGGGGGATTTCTGTGGGATTGTTGCAGGCAGCAGAGAGGAGGGAGAAGGGTTAAAGGCAGGGAAGGTGCAGCAGGTGGAAACAGGATAGTGATACTTAGTTGGTAGCAGGGTATATTGGGCTGCAACTGTGGTTGCTGTGGGTGATGGAGGAAAAGGCATTTGAGCAGGCAGGGGTCTAGCCACAGGAATGGGTGGTTGCAGGCTAACAGAGGCTGAGTGCAATACATTGACCATGGCTGTAATAATGGTTGCACAAAATTCACTTTACATGCTGCCTGTCTGACCAGAGATTGCACAGAGTTAATACATTCTACTAGCACCTGTTGGGAACATGCTGAGTAGTGTTCAAAGAAAAAGGCGTAGTCATCCTCCAATAACCAAACCAAGAATTCCACTTGAGCCACACTGAAAGGAGGAGAAAAATCACCACCACTAGGGACACTAGACAAAGCCAACTGAACAAATTTGAATGAGTGACTGAATCTCTTCAAACAAAAATCTGCCTTGATCAACAAAAGTGTGTGCCAGACGGATGCATTCCAACAATTGCTCCCTAGTCTGCACTTTCAAAATTTGGCAGCAGTAATCCCTGTCTTCTGTTACCAGAAGTGAGAAATACAAAATCTCCTCAAAGTGCATCTTGCAGCAATTAGCAAATGCTTAGACCTAATTCCCAGGTGCAGCCGATCTGATTGTATGGCTTCCATATTATGTCAGGGGATGCAAGCATCCAGCAAGGGGAAACAGATCAATTGCCTGCACCTAAAGGAATCAAGACCATATGGATACGTGAAAAATATGTTTATTAATGAAAATGACACACTTCCAACACCAAACACTAGAAACATAAACAAGCAAGTGAAAGATGAAAAAACACAGCAAACCCTAAATAAACACCTAACTAACTAACTAAATACAAGTGTAGAAACACACATATACAGTAAGCAAAACAGGAGGACATCAGATAAGGGGAACAGGGAGCCAGATTACTGGGAGCAGAAGGAGAGTAAGGGGGTTGGAAGCAGGTTTAGGGGTCAGGTCTCTGGGTCAGGATCAGGGATCAGAACGGGTCAGATTTAGGCAGGGACACGGCTTACAGGGAAAGTGCTGAAGCACTGGGACTGGGTGCAAGGTGAGCTTATATAATTCCAGAAGTCCCATCAGGTGCAACCTAACAGCCTGTATGCTCCATCTACTGGGAGACACCCGCTGATGGCCACCACAACTACACCCTTTGGTTCTCCACACAACAGTGTCAACAGCAGGTGACCCAAGCAAGTACACAGGTCCTGACAGTATTTCGCACACACAGGATGGGCATACTTAAAATTACAACTTAAAATACACTCTGCTACTCCTCTTGAGTATGATGATACCATATGTGTGATACTTATGGATTGATTATATACTGGACATTATGTATCATCTTGTGTATCACGCAAATCAACCAACTGTACCAAAATGTACTATAATGGTCACCTCTATACAAGTGGTCAGAGAATATAGTTTGGTATATCATCGCCTATAGCAAATCCAGTTCCTATAAGCCAAGCAGGCCTAGCCTACTGCTACGTGCCTGTCCTCATGAATGCCATGTTCACTAGCCAGAAAGTACAGGGGGCTAAAGAAAGGAGGAACAAAAGAGTTCCTGTTGTTCCAGGAGTGCAGTTTGCCAGGGGTGGCTGGGACTGGTATCTCACAGGAACATAGTCAGTTGGACATGCAGATGGGTCATTTCAGGTGGAGGCAGAGACATGGTCAGAAAACAGGCAAAGGATTGGTCCTGGATGTTGGGAAAAGCAACATTGTGATTGCAAATAAACTGAACTATATGTACTGTATGCATTATACCTGTCTATACCAGCAGGTGGCACTGCAGTGTTATAGTGTTATGTGCATGGAAAATCTATTGTGATGCAATAAGAGAAAATGTTATCTGTCCTCTGTTCTGTGTATTCATATGTTATTAAGTTCCTGTTCCTCTAAGACATGATGTGATATTTCTCCATGAAAGATAAAGCCATTGGCTGTATACAACAAGCTTCCAGCGTTAAATCAATACTCTACACAACAGGTTATGGGCCCAGTGCATCCAGCAGGCACCCAGCAGCATCCAGGCAGTGAAGAGGATACTGCAAGCCCAGGCACTGGAAAGAATTCTACAGTGAATCAGTGAGTACTGTATACAAGCTGTTGAAGGATGGTTAGCGGTTCAGATGTGAAGTATACAATAGCAAAGCAATACCAACTACCAGCTGTGGAAATTCAAGCTACAAATGCTTTTTAGCAATGATGACTTGTGGCAAGTTCTGGATACAGACAGACCCCCAAATGGAGAGACGGAGGACTGGGACAGAAAGGATGGACAGGCAAAAGCAATTATAACCTTACTAGTGGAAGATGACCAGCTTTTCCACATAAGAACAGAGAAAACGGCCAAAGGTATATGGACTTCATTACAGAAACTGCATGAGCGTTCAAGTCTAAACAGCAAGCTCTTTCTACTTATAAAATGATATAAGATGAGACTTGAAGAAGGCCAGCAAATGTATAACCACATGAAAGCTATGCTAGAGATCATAGAGCAGCTATCGGAGGACATCAAAGATAACCATATTGTTGCCCTGCTCCTCTGCAGCCTTCCAGAGACTTATACTGCTCTTATTAATGCTTTAGAAATAAGACCCGAGCAGGAACTGAAACTGGAATATGTCAAAGGCAAGTTAAAGTGGTTGTCAACTTGTGACAACCACTTTAACCTACAGGTAAGCCTATGATAAGGCTTACCTGTAGGTGCCCTGCATATCTCCTAAAACTGTATGGTTCAGGAGATATGCAGTGTATTTGCTGTGCCGACGTCATGTCGGCACATGCACAGTGAAGAAACGGCCTCCGTGCCGTTCCTCCACTGCGGCCGTGCCGTGACTGGCGGCTCCCGCCGTCAGTCACAGCGCCGGAGTCGCGGCCCCGGAAGGAAGAGGGGCAGAAGATGGATGCCGCCAGCACAAGGGACAGCACTGGACAATTGCAGGCTTCGTTTGCAGGTAAGTGGCACATAATGGGCTACTATGCGATGCATAGTAGCCCATTATGCTTCTACATTACAGGGGCATGTAGAGAAACGTAAACCCCATCTGAGTTTACTTCCTCTTTAATTGATGAATATGACAGGAAAGAAAATACGCACCATCATGACAAAGCTCTTAAGATGTACAAAGGCACAAAGCACAACAAAGAAAGCAGAACCTGTTTTCACTGTAAAAGGACCGGTCACATAAAAAAGGACTGTTCAATCTGAAAAGCTGAGCAGTGAAAGCTAGAGCTATCCACAAAAGAAAAAAGTCAAAGCAGCCACAAAGGTAACTGCAGACACATCATGGAGTGGCACCTTTAAAGTGGAGTTCCACCCAAAAGTGGAACTTCCGCTTTAAGGGTAGGTGATTCCCTGACATGCCATAATTGGCATGTCATTTTTTTTGGGGGGGGGGGGGGGACCGTAGACCCTGTTCTCACAGGATCCCAGGTCCACTTCCTCCCCTGGCGCCGAGGAGCCGGAAGGAAGTTCACCTTCCTTCCAACCCGGCGATCTTCTGGGACACGTCACAGGTCCCAGAAGATGCGCCGAGCCATTCATAAGCCGCAGCGCGACACGCGCATGCGCAGTGAGCGCCCGGCTTTGAAGCCAAAGCCGGGTGCCCAAACCTGTGATGCCGGCTCCACCGAGGGGAGGGGGAGGCGAGCGAGCCGTCGGGCGGCCCCATCGCTGGAGCAAGGGACAGGTGAGTGGTAACAGGGTGGAACTCCACTTTAAAGTGACACAGAGTGGCAAGCCACGCGGCTGGTGCATAGATTCAGGTGCGACAAGCCACATGACTAGTGATGAGACCTTCTTCACAAACATTGTTTACAGTGCAAAGACAAAGTTTTCCTAGCAAACAGGAAAAGCATCGTTGCCGAAGGTAAAGGTCAGGGCTTCCTGAACCGCATTACACCACAAGAGGTAAGCAGAGCATCCTTGTAAAGAAAGTGCTGTATGTTCCAGAACTAGAAGGTAGCCTTCTATCAGTGAAAAGTCTTGCAAACAATGGTCTTACAGTTAAGTTCCAGGGTGATTAATGCACAATTCACAATAAGCAATGCCTTGCAAAAGGAATACTGGATGATAACCTATATAGGCTCATCACCACAGACCAGCAAGCCAATATAGTCTCTAATGATCTACACAGCAAATGTATTCACTTATGGCACAGGCGGCTGGGGCACAGAAGTCCAGAAGCTATACAGGACATTATAAAAAAAAAGGCTTATCAGAAGATTTAACAATAATGCCTTGCAAAGTGCTCGTGAAATGCAAGCGCTGTATTGAAGCAAAAGCCTCACATGCTCCCCTTCACAGGTATCTCAAAGAAAAACTACCCACCCCCTGCAGCTCATACACAGTGATGTATGCGGTCAAATGAAAACTCCCACATCAGGTGGGAACAGATATCTACTGACTTTCATTGATGATTATTCCAGGTACACAACTACTTATCTGATGAAACACAAGAATAAAACATCAGAGAAACTTCAAGAGTTTGTTGCCATGTCTAGCAACTAATTCCAAAGCAAACCAGGAATAATACGCGCCGACAATGGTGGAGAATACATAAGCAAAGAAGTGGCCTCATACCTCAAGAGACAAGGAATAGTACACCAGACAACTACACCATACACTCCTGAACAAAACGGTGTAGCAGAAAGGAAAAACCACACTCTTATAGAAATGGGCAGGTGCATGTTGTCGGATGCCAACCTACTTCACAAATACTGGGGAGAAGCAGTCATGACTGCAACCTACCTACAGAACAGACTACCCTCAACAGCAATTAAAAGTACTCCATTTGAAATGTGGCATGGATCAAAGCCTAGCTTATGGCACATCAGAGTGTTTGGATGTAAAGCATATGCCCATATTCCAAGTGGAAAGCGATCCAAGCTGGAGAAAAGAGCCATAGAGGGCATTCTAGTAGGCTACGGCGAGCAAACTAAGGGTTACAGAATCCTACACCCAAAGACTGACAAAGGGACAAAAAGCTAGTATTTATTTTGATGAAAGCCCATCACCAGAAACACTGATCCCTAAGCTGTGAAGTGAGTATGCCCAACAAACCAGAAGAAAAGGTCGACCAAAGCGAACCTGTGCAGCAGTCAGAACAAGAGGTGGAACTCACAATGCCTAAATCAAGTTCCCCACCAGATCCTGTTGAACTGTCTGAAGTCAGAAGATCCACTCAGACTACAAAGGGGATACCACCCCGCAAGCTGTCAAACACTGTCAAAACACACAGCGTACTTGAACCAACATCCTGGGAAGACAGAAAAACCTGCCAAAACATGAAGCCAATAAATGGAGAAAGGCAACAGAAGAAGAATTAAAGTCTCTTTAAGAAAATAAAACCTGGACACTCACAGAGCTCCCTCCTAACTGCAAAAGTAAAGTAAAGTCAGACGCAGAAGGGAATATCCACAAATAAAAAGCCAGACTAGTTTCCAAAGGTTACTCCCAGAAATTCGGTGAAGATTACGATGAAACATTTGCTCCCGTTGTAAAACACTCCACCATCAGATAGCTTCTTAGCGTTGCAGCTGGGAAGGGCATGCAGTGAAACACCTAGACGTTAAGACTGCTTTCCTATATGGAGACATTAAGGAAGATCTCTACATGGAGCAACCACCAGGGTTTGAACAAGGAGACAACCTTGTGTGTGTAAATTTCAGAAGAGCATCTACGGTCTTAAGCAATCTGCAAGTATGTGGAATGATAAAGTGAATGAAATACTTACCAGAGAGGAATTCTCAAGAAGTAAAGCAGACCCGTGTCTCTACTCCAACAATGATGACGACAGATGGATATACATCCTTAACTATGTTGATGACATTGTAACCCCCTTCTTGTTCAAAACAAGTTCTAATCAGTTCACAAGCTGAAAGAAAATTTTGACATCAAAGAGCTAGAGAACATTAGCTACTATCTGGGAATCCAAATAGAGAGACAAGAAGATTGAAGTTATCTTCTCAACCAATCTCAGAAAATCTCTGATATCTTGGAACAATTCCATATGCAAGATGCAAAGGAAGTGAAAACTCCTATAGAACCAGGCTATCTTAAGAGCAATTAAGCAGAAAACTTGCTACCCAACAATGACACGTATTGCAGAGCAAGCTGCTCTGTTGCCACTGTGACCAGACCAGACATAGCCGCAGCAGTAGGCATACTATGCAGGAAAGTTTCAGCTCCATGTCAGCGTGACTGGAACGCAGTGAAGAGAGTGATGCAATACCTCAAAGTAACAATTCAAATGAAGTCAAGATATGTGGATGCTGATTGGGCCAGGGACTGCACAGACCTCAAATCCACAAGTGGAATCATCCTCCAGTAGGGTTGTACTGATACCACTTTTTTGCCACCGAGTACGAGTACCGATACTCTACCTTTGGTAGTCGCTGATACCAATTACCGATACCTATCGCGTAGGTAGGAGGGTGGTTTGGGGGGGTTGTTAGGGAGCTGGGGGGGTTGAAGGGGTGGGAGTAGAGGAGTAAGTGAGGGCTGGGTAGTTGAGGGTGGGGTGAAATAGGGATTGTGGGGTGGGAGAGTTGGTATGGAAAAGGCTGTGATCGCTGGGGGGGGGGGGGGGATAGGGATAGGAGTGTTATTGGGAGACATAGGGGCAGAGGTGACAGCTGGTGGAGGGAAGGAGGTGGCAACAGGCAGAAGTGACTGCAGGTATGATACAGGAGACAGCCAGACACTGCAGGCCTGGTACAGGAGACAGACAGACACAGCAGGCCTGGTACAGGAGACAGCAAGACACTGCGGGCCTAGTACAGGGGGGAGCAGCCAGGTGGATGGGAGGACAGGGGGGTAGCCAGGT
>BLSH010344254.1:739945-768644 GCA_018402905.1 Glandirana rugosa
GACGTCCCCACACGTAATGGAGAAGCTGCGTCTGTCAGTGAACGATAGGAGAAAAAGGGATTTTATTACAACTTACCGTAAAACCCTTTTCTCCGAGTTCACTGACAGACGCAGCACCCACCCCTCTGTGCTCTGTTCTTGTACGGCTTGTGTACGAACTGAAGAGCTATGCTATGAGGGGGTTTTATGTGGGAAGAGAGGACGGCCCCCATGGGAGGGGCCAGCTGTTTCTTTTCCCTGCCTAGTTAACTCCTAGTGAGACCAGCATAAAACCCCACACGTAATGGAGAAGCTGTGTCTGTCAGTGAACTTGGAGAAAAGGATTTTACGGTAAGTTTTAATAAAATCCCTTTTTTCACCATCTGTGTCCCATTAGAGAGATTTCGCTTCACTTCCTGTCCCATAGCCAAGCAGGAAGTAAAAGGAAATTCCCTCAAATGAATGGAATTTTTTGGGGACCCCAGCTCATCATAACTAGTGTCCCCATCGGAAAATTTCCCCTCCTATTACTTTTTTGGGACAACCCAAAATTGATCACTGTGATTGGTTACAGGCATCACATGGTACCAGCGCCAATCACACTGGCCCAGTACCCTGATCCGATGTGTCCGGTGAACACAGCGGTCACAGATTGCGGCACTGCACACCTAGGTGATGTCCTCCCAGAATGACACTGCTCCTGTCAAGCCGTTTATGTGCAGTGGATGGTCAGGAAATGGTTTATGGGTGTGTTCAGTAAAGGCACAAAATTAAAATTGTTTGTGTTTTATCAGCCTAAGCACATTGTTGTTGTCCACTGTTGTGACTATATGTGAATTAGATCACATTTTATGGCACATTACTGTAAAAAAAAAACATAAAACAGTTAATTAGAAGGTGTTCACACACTTTTTCTTGCCACTGTATGTATGCAGCTTCGAAGGAGTGTAATCATTTATCTGATGGGAAATATTCTGAGCTGGATCATCAGGTCTAGTACGGATTATGTGCAAATATTGCTGAATTTGAGCTAGTTTTCAAATATTAGCTAGGATCTTGCTTAACCATCTTTTCTCTGAGATTTAGAGCCAGTTAACACCACATGCAGTCCGGTGCATTCTTTCTGCATCAAAAACGCATGGAAAGTAGGTTATATGATTTTTCAATGGCATAGTTAACACCTGTGCTTGCAGTTCCAGTGCGCTCCAGTTCCAGGAAAAAAAAGTAGAACATGCTGCATTTTTCCTGCACTGGAATGTACCGCAACTCTGTAAAACGCATCAAAATGCACCAGAACGCACCAAAAATGCACTGGAACACACATCCTTATTTACGATTAAGAAAAAATAGGAGGGAAAATGCAATGGACTGCATCAAAAATGCTCATGCAGAAAAGCATCTGGAACGCATCTGGACTGCGTTTCTATGGTGTGAACTGGCCCTTAGAGTATTTTGAATGTTTTCCAGTATTAAAGCAAAGTACCTGACTATTAACCTACATTTGTTTCTATTCTGTTGGTGTTTTTCCCATTTGGTACTAATAAAATTGACATTTATTAAGCTGACACTGGAATGCGGTGGGGGCAAGGCGCGTTCTGTATTAATGGGACCCCAAACACGCAGCGTTCACCTCAAATGCTGCACATTTATTGTTAATGGCACCCTAAACAGTGTGTTTGTGGCCACCAAACCGCATGGTACTGCAGTTAGGTGTAACACAATTTGAAAAAGGAATGCCTGCACTACTTTTTGCGCATTCCTATTTGTTTGGCAGCCCATTAAACTGAATGGGCTGCCAAAACCAGAATGCAAAGGAATGCATGCTTTCCTTTTATGAACTGACCCTCAAAGTGTATGTCCAACTAAAACTCATATTTGTACTGCTGTTCAGGGCTCTGTTTATATTAAGGACAAACAAGAGTAGGCAAAGGGTATCTCTACCTCATCCCTCAATGAGTTTGAAGTTAGAATTATTAACCAAGAGTCGTTTTACTGTTTTTGTGTGTAAGACCGTCAACTGTATTTGCGAGAGAAAATAAAGTCTTATTTGTATTGAGGGACTCTTACATTAGGTCCTCTTTTAACAGCCACAGTAACAGTGCTTCTCTCAGTGGAAGACATTTTGACTGAATGAACCAGTAGCATTGTTCAACAGTAAGACCTGAGAACCAGGAAGGCATACAGGTGCGTTCGTTGGAACAATGGTGCTGGGGATCATGTTTGAGAATGTAAATAGCCATACTGCAGATGCGCTGTGTCAAATAATTCAAATGCCGCTCCAGGCGAGATCGGGCACCACACGGCACAATCACTTCTCTAGTGCAGGCTCAGCTAATCTCTACTGAAGCAATTGCTTGCATCAGCAACAGGAATGCCACACATCGAGACACAAAACAATCTTCCTTTATTAAAATAGCCAGCAGGAATAAATTCTCTGGTTAAAGACTAATGCCTTTCAGTTTTGTCTTCTGTATGGTTTCTGTTAGACATGCCTGCATTTGATGTGCAGCCACTCAATAGTCTATGCCAGTGGGGCCACAAGATGTCATCAGAGGAAGAGGGTACTGCTGACAGAAAGCAGGTGCCCTTCTGCAACTGAGAGCTGGAAAGGATGGGGAGGAGGTGAGCAGACAGGGCTTTAGGTGTGCTTGCTGGGTGCAAAAGCCTGAATGGGCTCAAGAAGCCTCCAGTGTTTTGGAAAATAATGGGAAACTTCTCAGGTCGAACCTTGAAAATGACAGTCCAAAAAGTATTTTACATTTTTGCTAAATGGCCATTTTTCCTGAGGCATATGCTTTTTTTGGTTTTCCTTATATTTAAGGCTGCCAAGTGTGCTAATGCTGAATGGAGAAAAGTGTTCCAGTATCTTACATATAGCTAGTGGGACCTTACTCCACTTGGTGTGTTCCAAATAGGTCTAAGTTGATGAACATGCAAGATTTGTCTTAACTTATTTGAACAACTGAAGTACAGTAGTATGCTTAACCACTTCAGCCCCGGAAGGATTTCCAGCTTTAGGACCGGATCCCTTTTTGCGATTCGGCACTGCGTCGCTTTAACTGAAAATTGCGCGGTCGTGCGACGTTGTACCCAAACGAAATTTGCGTCCTCTTTTTCCCACAAATAGAGCTTTCTTTTGGTGGTATTTGATCCCCTCTGCGTCATTTCTGATCGCCGCTATAAACAAAAGAAGAGCGACAATTTTGCAAAAAAAAAAAACAAATTTCTTACTTTTTGCTAAAATACAAATCAAAAAAAAAATATAAAAAAACATTTTTTTTCACCGTTTTTGGCCGATTTATATTCTTCCTCATATTTACAATAAAAAAATCGCAATCGGCGTTTATTGATTGGTTTGCGCAAAAGTGGCCACGTTTACGGATGATGAGAATTCATTTTTGGGGGTTTTTTTGTTTTTTGTTTTTTACTAGTAATGGCGGCAATCTGTGATTTTTAGCGGTACTGCGATATTTCAGCGGACATGTCGCACCATTTTGACACTTTTTTGGGACCATTGGCATTTATACAGCGATCAGTGCTATAAAAATGCACTGATTACTGTGTAAATGCCATTGGCAGTGAAGGGGTTAACCTGCAGGGGGCGCTCTAAGGGTTAACTATGTTTCCTGGGCGTGTTCTAACTGTAGGGGGACTGCCCTGGCTGGGGAAGGGAAGTGGTCACAGCCTTCGTATACAGGAAGGCTGTGATCACAGCCCTTCCCCCTCACACAGAACGGAGGTCCGTGTTTACATAAACGGACCTCCGTTCCTTCGATCCGGGGGGGCCATCGCGGGTAGCCGGCGGCAATCAAAGCCGCCGCACCCGCTCCCTGGCCCTCCCCGAACACAGTGAGCGCGCGGGCGCGCCTCCATCGGCGCGCGTGCGCTCACTAGGCTAGTGAGCGCGGCCGCCGTCGTATGACGGTGATTTGCGCTCACGAGCCACCTTGCCGCCGTCAATTGCCGATCAGCGGTCGGCAAGGAGTTAAAAGAGGAGTGTTTAAAGTGTCCACCATTGAGACAATTATTTATTTAGGAGGATGTTGGTTTTGATTACCATTTTATCACCCCTGTTGCACTTTCTACAGGTTCTCTCGCTCTGATGAACTTTCAAGACACAAGAGATCGCACTCTGGTGTAAAGCCATATCAATGTACAGTGTGTGAGAAGAAGTTTGCCCGCAGTGACCATCTCTCTAAACACATGAAGATTCACCGCGGCCAGCGAGTTGGTGGTTGCCGGACCCCACGAACCAGCACTTAATATAGTTTTATTCTTTAGTAATCTTCCACTAGCTGGCCAGCCTGAAATACTTGTTGCTTCACCAATAACATGTGTTCAGTCCTTGGATATAACCTGCAAAACACTTACTGTACATAGCCACTATAATCAAATCAAGACTAGGGGGCCTGCGTAATGTTATAGAACACTGTATTGCAGGCTTTGCTGACAATAATCTTACAAGCCAGGATACTGTATTTAACTTGGTTACATTTTTAAGTACCAAGTCTGTGGTCTATCTATGTGGAGCAGAATACCTATGAATGTTGCCCTACCTCTGGTTTATGAACAGTTACTTATCCTGTGGGCTATGATTTGGTCACTTCTATGGAGTATCATACTATGTACTTCTGTTTATTTGTAAATTTGTGGAAAGTCTTGTTTTAGTTATGTTTGGATGTGTTAATATACATGTGTACCCTTATCTCTACTGTATGCATTTTAATATGTCCACATTTTTATGGGTATTGTTACAGGTCCTGTCAAGTCTTGAAAGAAATAAAAACAACAGCTTCATGTAAGAGATGAGTGTGTATAATCTACTACTTCTCTAGTATCTTGTGTATCACACCTCTCCTCCAAAGCTACTGCCACCATCAGTGTTTTCTAGCATTTGATACTTCTGCAAGTGTGCCATGTTTTTTTCCTTTTGGCCTCTTTGTCACTGCAGTGATGATGGTCAGTGGACACAGGCCTCCAATACTCCTTGAAATGTCTATTGCTGAAGACACTGATGGAGCTTGCAGCATTTGAATGGATGGAGGAATAACTGGCCTACTCGAGAGGTGGGTATAGTACCTCTTATGTCTTACAAGGAGCTGCTGATTTTGTCTGGTCAAGGTCTCTTTAAATGCATACGAAAAAGAGAAAAATGTATATACAATGGCAGGTGTACTTAGGCTAATTTGCATGACCATGAATGCTTACTTTCCCTGTTTGCAGGTGTGTGTGTATAAAAGAATACACCTTATCAAACCATTTCCTATAAGGAAGGCTGCCTTTGCAGGAGTAATGTAGTAGCCATGGGATAGACCATGATGGCAAAGTGCCATTCCACATTTCACAAAATTAAATGCATAGTATAATTGTGGGATGCAACAACCAACCTGTAACATCTCACGTGTTACAGGTTAATGTTGACAGGTGTTTTAGTCCTCATTCCACTTCCAACAAGGAGCATATGCCGTTGCATGAAAGGAAAATGCAGGGTTTGCAGAGAAAGGGCTACGTTTGACCTGCTTTGCCTGTAGTTAAAATTACCTAAGTGGACATTCTGCATTCAAGAAACACACGCAGCACAAAGCAAGTCAAATACAGCCCTTGAACTGTAATTTGCCTTAAGGAATATCAGCATTGAACAGTCAATGATGTAGTCTGGTCTGATGTGCCACCACAGTGGTAGACTCAGGGTAGACCTATACTTGTCAACCTTTTGGCTGATGGCCGTGTAGTTCTGAGAGCTACAGAATCCATTTGGACTCAACTGGCCAGCTGTTGTAAGAGCCAAAGGAGGGAACACGGTAATGTATTCTTCTGGCTTTTGAGTGCATATTTATGTATAACTCACGCACACTGATACATTGGCTGCTGCATGCATACTTTATGTAGAATACACTCACACACATGCATATATGTAAATATTTCTGTAAACAATTACTGAAAGCTGTTAGTCAGAATATTCCCAAGCTGTGATGAGGAAGCACTCAAATGTTAAAGAATGCAAAGTGTGCTAGTCAAAAGCAACAAATCCATTTTAATTTTTTTTCTTAATTTCAGTGTAGTTTTCTGAAAGTTGGCTGGCTTGGGTTACTGCCCTTTTCACCTTTTCACAAAATAACATTTTATATATATATATATATATATATATATATATATATATATATATATAGTGAATACAACTTGTTTTCACAAATTTTCAGTTTGTTTTTAATCCGGAGTAACTGTATTGCACAGTGCCCCCTCATTGCTTAAAAACATCCTGTTGCCCATTGCTTTGGAACTATAGTTACTGACAAAGGTGGGGGGACAAGGTCATTTATTCAATTTCCAGCGACCATCACCTCATTTGGAGGATCTCGTACCACTTGGCACAGCTGCAGTATAACATTTGCGGCTATCTGTTTGACTTTGCTTATTGCCTGCAGTGTATGCATTAATAAACAGGTGGTATATATGTGAGCTCATTCTCCACTCACAACTATTTAGCAATCTTATTTTTTATCCAGTAGACTAAACGCTAATGTAGCCTTCGCAAGAACTATTAAAAAGACTGACAGAGCAGTACAGAGATGTACTTTGGGGATACTTGTGAAATAACAATATTGTATGTACTGTATTCCATGTTTATTGATTTGATGTTATGTTCCATTAGGTGTCCATACAAGCTGTTTTTATAGCAGTGCAACTAACTTTAGACATTTGGCCTAAAATTATGGGCAGTCCAATTGAGGCTTTTTTTACATTTTGCTGGTAGTGATCAATTTTGGAACCAAGCCATGTTTAGTTTGTGCAAAATTATGACTACACCTATTGTGACCTTTCAGACTGGACAAGATGCTGAGAATTTAAATTTAGACGGGATTTCTCATTGTCTTGTGCATTTATGTTCCAATGTGGCACATCTGAATGCTCAGTTTAAGTTTAAATGGTTAGATCACCTGTTTTTTAATTGGAGTTTAACAAAAACATATAATTTAAAGGGCATGGGTGTAGAAAGATATGCAGTATCACAAAGTTAAGTTACCTGTTTGGGTCATAGAACTTACCTAGTACACTTGGGTTGGAGTGAAGTTCTCTTACATAACCCAAAAAGTATTTTCATAACTTTTGGCTTTTACTTTACCCAACCTTAGTAAGGGATTAACATTCTGGTGAATGAGCTCGGAGTACAAAAAGAAGTGGTTAGGAGAGTGTGTAAGGAAGGAAGCATTATTCTATTTTTTGTAAATAGTAAATTTGTTTATTGTGAGTTTATGTTACAAATCTATTACTGTCTTCCTTCTGAACTGATTTACGGAAACCTTTCATAAATCAGAAATGACCAATGTGCTGAGTATGCTTAGTTGAGATAAATGTCTTGTGCATTTATGTTCCAATGTGGCACATCTGAATGCTCAGTTTAAGTTTAAATGGTTAGATCACCTGTTTTTTAATTGGAGTTTACCAAAAACATATAATTTAAAGGGCATGGGTATAGAAAGATATGCAGTATCAAAAGTTAAGTTACCTGTTTGGGTCATAGAACTTACTGGGTTGGGGTGAAGTTCTCTTACATAGCCCAAGAAGTATTTTCATAACTTTTGGCTTTTACTTTACCCAACCTTAGTAAGGGATTAACATTCTGGTGAATGAGCTCAGAGTACAAAAAGAAGTGGTTAGAGTATGTAAGGAAGGAAACATTATCCTGTTTTTGTAAATAGTAAATTTGTTTATTGTGAGTTTATGTTACAAATCTATTACTGTCTTCCTTCTGAACTGATTTACAGAAACCTTTCATAAATCAGAAATGACCAATGTGCTGAGTATGCTTAGTTGAGATAAATATAGACCAGCTAGTGTCATTGGGCAGTAGCCATCCTACAGCATATATATTTACTGCTAAAAAGGGGTAACGTATGGACAGATTGTATGGCACTTAAGATTAATATTAAATATTACTTATTTATTGTTCATAGGGATAACATTTGATAATCAAAGGGAATTTTTTTCATAATAACCTATAATCCTATTGTAGAATTAAATGAACTCAATTTACCCCTTGTATTTGCTTTATTTTAATCTCTGCATGCAATGATGATGTGTTTTGAATGAAAAAAAACACACATCCAAGGCTGTCTGTTGACAACTTTTATCATCTCAATTAGGACACACTTTTTTCCTTTTTTATTTATTAAAAGAATCACAATGAACAGATAGTTTTGCATTTATTTTTATAGTTTAAAGGAATCCTCAATCCCTTTAAAAGTGTCCTTTAGGATAGTGGTACATGTGATTTTTGACAGTTTTGACCATATCAAATGTGACACACTTTTTTTTTTCTAATCAAAATATTACAGAAGTGACTATAAGAGTGAATACCTCTTTATCTTGTCGACACTTTTTTAAATCATTGTGATCACAATGAAATTATAATTTGTATGCATTTTTGCAGTTAGTGTGCACTCATAAATCCATCTGAAAGGTCCTTTACAATAGTGGCACAGAAGAGTTTTTAAAAATGAAAATGGTCAATTTTCTTTATAAAGAATGCCACAAATATATTTTTGGTGTGCTTAGATTGTTACATTGACATTTATTTTGAATATAAATTTCAATGTTGGGTTTGGTTTTTTTTCTATAGTATTTTTACATAAATTTTATTATTGGTGTAGTTTAAAATCAGAGAATATAGTACTGTGTGAAATACAGGAATACCTTTATTTAATAAGACGGCAAGCAACACTTTCCCTGCATAAAGCTTCTGAAAAGGTCTTATTTTCTGCTTTGGGTAATCACATGTAATAAATCTTCATGCAATGTTGTTGCATAAAGACTTGTGGTAAACCACTGAAGATAGAAATATGGAAGCTGCAATTACTGATTAATATTTGATGAGCGGATCAGGTGTACTCATCCTAATCCAGTCTCTATTACCCTCTGAGACACTGAAACCCTCTGGAACAAGCATGCTAAAAGCGTGTCCTCCCATTTTACCTGTTTGTACTGGGGTGTACTGGGTTAGGTTCCCTAGGTAGTAAATCAGGATCAGTATGCTAGCCAAGATTTATATATTCATATGTTTCTTTTAAAGAACTCCTCTAATCAAAACTGCTAACATTACTTAACAAATGTAATTTTAAACTAATAACTCTTGTGGAAAAAAAACAGCTGTGGAAAATGGTAAAAAAAAAGCACTATGATCATTTTTGCCAATCATGGCTTAGCTGTTAGTGGCTCTTCCCCACATTATTAAAATAAGGGTAATGATAACAACAAAATAATTCTGGGAGTATGGTTTAGGACAGGGCTAGGCAACCTCGGCCCTCCAGCTGTGGTGAAACTACAAGTCCCATGAGACATTGCAAGACCCTGACAATCACAGGCATGACTCCTAGAGGCAGAAGCATGATGGGATTTGTAGTTTCACCACAACTGGAGTGCCGAGGTTGCCTACCCCTGGTTTAGGATTTCAACTAATTTGCATAGACCTACTAGTTTCAGAAATGGAGACAACATTTGGCAACTGGCTCTGCCCTTAAAAACCATAGGACATATTCTTTCTCTTCTGTTCATGGGCACAGGAATCATATCCTGCCAGGTTACACTGCCGCCTACAAGTATCGGGCAGTGGCAAACAGAAAATCTGTAGGCCAGTTCAGGATAATGCCTCAATTACTCATGCCCATTTTTGCTAGTGTCCTAGGAGGATGGATATCGTTTATTTAGCTTTACTAAAATAACTAGACTTTTTCTTTAGTAATTTTGTTTTTAATTTCATTTATCACGCTATCAAAACAACTTTTCCCCAGCCTATCTTTGAAGTGCTTTACCTGGGCCATGCTGGACTGGACATTGCAGGACTAGCCAGGAAGTGACATTCAAGCCTTTTAAAACTCCTGTTACCTGCTGGATTCTCCATGGAAGTGGTTAACACTAGGGAATCGAGTGCTGATGTCATATGATTGGTGGAGTGTTTTCCACCCTTCAGTGTATAAGAAGCATTGTCCCACTGCTGCCCCTGTTTGCAAAAGCACCACAAGGAACTCCAAATTAGGTAAGTCTCATAGCTTTGTAGGTCAGGGATAGGCATGATTTTTTTTTTCAAGATTTCCACATAGGGCTCACCTTAATGGTGCACTGGTGAGGGGTGTCTATATTCATCCTCAGCTTCATCTGGGTTGCGTTATAAACTTGTTGGGATGTTCCCCATGCTCTCCTACACCTCCAGTCATGCTGGTGTCAGAATTCAGGGTTCTTCCTTGACAGGCCTCATTTACTGAAGTACTTGTCTAGTCCAGTGTTCTCTCTAGACGTGGAGTTCTTGTTCCTTACGGGGTCAGGTCTGTAGAGGTTTAGGGCCTTTCTATTAGATTGACCAGGCTTCTTCTTTTAATGAGGACCTGTTGTTCTTCCAAGGTTTCTTTTCTGGACATGTTCCCTCTAAGTGCCTGACCCAATTTTTTTTTGATCATGTCAGGTTGTATTTTATTTCTTTCCCACGTGGGAGTTTGTTCCATATATTTTAGTGGGTTCTGGTTCATCTTCGTCTCCCTTGGTACAGATTTCGGTGCTCCCTCCTGTGTAAAGTAATACCTTATGACTGGTGGTCAGGGGTATCTTGGTCATGAGCATCAGGTTTGTTCTCCATGTCCTCCTTCTTATCACGTTTCCCATGAGGCAGGGGGTTTGGCCTCATCTGGTGTCAGTTTGGATGTTTGTATTTCACAGGCTCTTAAACCAGGGCTCGACAATCCCTGAGTGCCAGGTCACCATGTCGACCAGAAACCGCATCCTGGCGAGCAGCAGCTGATCATTCTCTCCCCTGACTATCGAACAGCATCTAGAGCCGTTCCCTGCCTAATCTGACAGCTTTTAAAGATAAACAAAAATTCGGGCAGTCTGCCAAGTATCTCACAATATCACTGATAAGTAGAAACAAAGTATCTTTTTGGTTCTTTTATGAAAAGAATGAACTCCGATCTGTAAATTAAAGCAGTTTAACCACTTAAAGCAAAGTTCCACCCAAAAGTGGAACTTCCGCTTTAAGTGAAGGTGACCCCCTGACATGCCACAATTGGCATATCATTTTTTTTGGGGGGGGGGGATGCAGAACCGGAAGGAAGTTCACCTGTACCCCCTCCCTCCCGGCAATCTTCTGGGACACGTCACAGGTCCCAGAAGATACACAGGCCATTCACAACGCGGCTCGCGCATGCGCAGTGTGCGCCCATCTTTGAAGGCAAAGCCAGGCGCCCACACTTGCTATGCCGGCGCCGCATGGAGGAGAGGAGCAAGGCAGCGGTCGGCCGCATTGCTGGAGCGTTGGACAGGTGAGTGTCAGATTATTAAAAGTCAGCAGCTACACTTTTTGTAGCTGCTGACTTTTAAAAGGGTGGAACTCCCGCTTTAAAAACTAAACCTTTTAGTAAAATTTGTTGCTTACAAGTAAAAAAATCTGTATTTTTCTGCTACAAAATTACTTAGAACCCCGAAACATTATATATTTTTGTTTAGCAGAGACCCTAGAGAATAAAATGGCGGTTGTTGCAATATTTTATGTCACAAGGTATTTGCGCCGCAGTCTTTCAAGCACATTTTTTTTTTTTTTAAATACACTTTAATGAATTAAAAAACCCCTAAACAGTAAAGTTAGCCCAATTTTTTTTGTATAATGTGAAAGATGATGTTACACCACGAGAATCACGAGAGAATCATGATCTTTATGCTAAGCAACAAAATCATGATTCTCATTTTAGCCAGAATCGTGCAGCTCTACTTTGTGCTGTGAGGTGGAGGAGAGATGAGGCAGCTGAAAATGCTTTAGAAGAGTCTTTCTATGTCCACTGATTAAGCCCTGTGTACCATCAACAATTACCACTCTTTATGTGATGCTGGGCTCCAGTATTTCATGGTGATCGGAAACCCACCAGACCAATGAATAGTCACTGTGGGGGACACACATGTAGGCATGAAGTGGCTTCAAAGAAGCAGCAGAAGATCAGCAGCACTGGAATACTTCTTTCACTTCTTTTTTGTATTTATTTAAAGTGTCACTAAGGCTTCATTTAGATGTGCAGTTGGGTGGTAAAAATGTGCAGTAGAGACATGTTTTTGCCACACACCAACGCCCACCATTAAGCTCCATTAGGCAACAGATGAGTGCGTTTTCGTGCCGCAGTCACGATGCATTAGGCATAATGAGGAGTTTCCCCCTATAACAGGCTTTTTGTGTCACTCTTTCTGGCCAGTCTATAACCCTGATGTTACATTGGAGTTATTGACTGGCTGCTCTGCTGTAAGTAAGTTGGAGTCGGGGGGTGCAAATTACTTGCCTTACCCTGGGCGCTGACAACCCACACTATGCTAAAAAAAAAACTGGCTTCTAACTTTTTTAGCTGGCCCCTAGATTCAAAGCAAATTTGTCAAGCCCTGTCTTAAACAGCAGACCGTCCCCACTTCCCTTTTTCCTGAAAAATTTTAGTGCTCTTTCATACCCCTTAAACTATTTTTTGTTTGCCAGTGTCTGTTCTTCCTGTAGGCGGGAGAATGACGCAACAGTATATCATTCCTCCTTTACACAATGGATTCCAACAAAAGTATTTTATAGTGAGTACAAAAATCTAATTTTAGTTCAGACTGATATTCCACACTCTAGATGTGTATTATTAGGCTTGAGATAATGTACATAAAATGGTTATCTATATGTTTAGACTTGAAGAGTGACCACTGCATTTGGCAATCCTTAGAACACATACTGTATGTATTTTGTTTTAAAGTGCTTAAAAAGGGCTCTGCAAGAATATTTTGCTAGTTGGCTGAAATGGTGATCCAGACTGAGGCCTTTTATTAAAAATAAAAGTACCAGTGTTTTATTGTCTTTGTTGTATTCTTTATACTGAGCACGGTCTGACTGCTTTACAGTTATAGCTTGCTCTAAATCCATACTGGTCATTGTAGCTTCTGGCAGAAAAAATTACTTCTAAATCATTTAAAGGATTTCAGGTTATGTTTACATTATAAATATTGTATAGTTATTTTTATACTTATCTTTTAAAGACAGTCTGTTTTAGCGGTTAATAAATACCACATTTTTCAGGTGCATTTATTTGGCATAATAAATGACAATGTATCTTGTTAACTTGAAATTGTTGTCAGTGTATCTTTCCTTCAGAAAATTAAAGCTATAGTAAACTAATTTTTTGAACTTGTACTTACAGGTAAGCCTATCTGAAATAAAAATGGGGTGGTTATGGGTTCTCCGAGTTTGTTTGGTAATTATATATTAATTGTCTATTCCTCTAATTCGTTAAACTACTAAAACTCTGATAACAGTAAGGATAATAATTACGATAATAATTACAGTTACGATAATAATGTTAGCATATATATAAATAATCACTCTGCTTTAATAAAGCAAGGATTACATTTATTATAAGGAAAATAGAGATTCTAACATCAAAACACTATAAGAAAATATCATAGAGCCTATAACATAAATAATATAAGGTTATACTTAAGCTGTCTTCGAAATCCTGATGGATCGAAGATGGAAGAGAAGAGAGAGACCATCATGAAACGCAGGCTTTTAAACTCATTCATGCATCATCCACACACACCCGCCCAGCGCCAGCCTACTCCTGCATTCTGCCCAATGGTAGCAGACTTCCTTTCCCTGAGTCTGTCTCTAGGACGCATGCCCGGGTTGTCCACTAGAGGCAGCATATGTCCATGTATCACTCATATCTGATCCACCATCTTTCTGGGCCACGTGTTCTTTTGAAGATCTGTAATTCAGGCAATCAATCACCTTAGCAGTTGACCATTGACTTTTTTATGTACAGTTAATCAGGTCTCCAACTTCATTACGCCATGTGGCTTACACTCCAGCTGTTACTCCCCTGCCCGGGGGCAGGACTCCCAGATGAATGTTGATATGCACTGATCAGCTCCATACAACTTGTTGAATGGCATTCCAGGTTATCGCAGCAGTGTGAAGACCAGACATGATTAGATTTTAGACATAGTTCTTGCATTATGGAAAAACCATGTTGCCCTCCAACATATGCCACTTTGTGCCTGAAGGGCACACACCTCCCTTCTTCTGAAACAGCTCCTATGGCACAGGCCATAAATATCTTAGCATGTGTTTCCCAACATGTGCTGCTTTGCCTCTGGGTGATACACCTACCACCATTCTTCAGCAACAGCACCCATGGTACCATTCCGTATTTCCTTCCTGGTTTCTTCATGATGGGGTGCAATATAGGCAAGGGGTGTCCATTCACTCACCATTCACCAACACACACTCAAAGCCAGGTTTCAATCAGCTTCCAGATACAGAAAATTCGAGGAGGGCCTTATTCACCCATATTACTAACCTAATACCTGTATATCAGATTATACTCTCACACAAATCAACCCATTACCATAATATATACATGTACATTTGAATCACCACCTTAAGCATCCCACCCCCAACCTCCTATAACCCTTCATTGTGTATACGGGGCGGGATTAGGCAGGCTTGCTCAATATGACCTTTTCTAACGCAATTCTGCAGTGGTCTGTGACTCTGAATTGGCAGTAAAGACTCTAACTTGTACGCAGAGACCTTACCGTCAATTCGTCCCTCAACTTGCATAGATAAATGCGAGACCTTTCTATATAAATGTCGAGTCCAATAACACATGCCAACTTGAACCAAAGATGAAACTGCAGCAATAATGAGTAATACTACAACGGGATGTATCAAATAATTCAAAATACTGTTGGCCTTACTGGAATGTCCGAAAATTACCTCCCACCAATACCCTTTTAGCATCATCCTCTAGTTGATGCACTACCTCTTTATTTTATTCTGATCGTGGTAGATGACTGTAGTTGCATTTTAGCTCTCTCTTGTTGCAGTACCCTCATCAGGTTATCATCCTTATCCCAATCTGTCAACCATTCCTGTATCCTTTTTCCCATACCCAGATTCAGGGCTCTTAGACTAACAGGGCGGTCAAAATTGACATCAATTGACAGATTGGCAACAGGCAGTACCACATAATTCCACCCCTATGTCTGGATTTAAGAAACATCGCCCAGGGTACACCATGCACCTCTAGCTATTGTTAGGTCCATGGCACACCCTGTTTCCATGACCAATGTTACATTGGTATCCTTTAGGACAAAGAAGCACACTCTTCTATGCCCCAAATAATACACAGGCTCCTTCCTGGCAGTGTTTTCCCCATCCAGAACACAGAGTGAAGCATCTTCCCAACATTTCTCGTTCACCACTGCATACTGACCTGACATACACAGGATGTCATGGTCATGTCTCAGACAAAGGGAAATATAAACCTGTCTCCAGCTTCCCTCCTTTCTAATCACATGTGAGTAATTTAGCCTCGGATGCAACAAGGTAGACTCCCCAGTCAGTATGCCCATTGATACCACAGAATATACAGACTGAGTCTGCATTTCTGTATATGGGATCAACGAGGAAGCTGAACACCTTTCATAATCCAAACTAGCGCAGCCCAACCAGGCATTAGACCACCACTTTGGATTAGTAAAAACTATGTGTTTCGGCAACATTTTACTGAGCTGTGAAGCTAACTCATAAGGCCACTGTCCCTCATACAGAGACTGCACAATCAGCTTGATGTTGGTTGATAATTGCGTCTGCGTGCACGCCAAAGCCCATGATACATTCTTGCCTTGTACCACCACACTCTCTACCAACCTCTTAAAGTGGTAGATAAAATCTTGAGCCTCTTTAACCTGGGTATTTATATTACTTTGTTGAATGTTATTAAGGATGTCATTGATCTCTCTCTGAGTAACAAAGCCCCATTTACTGTCTGAGGCTATGGCTGAGAGTTTGTTTCTCAGGATACTGATATCCACTTCATTAATAACACCCATCCCTGCTCCTATTCCCCCCAATATAGTGCTGAACACATCCCTCCTCCTTCGATTGCTCCTCAGAAATAAGCGTCCCGAATGAACCTCACTCCGTGTCCACACATCTCTGGGAGCAAGCCACTGGTACAATGACCGCATTTGATTTAGTGTGTATTCAGCACATATGGGGTAATATGTTCTTATCAACCACTGTGAGATGTTGAAGTGCCATGTGGTGAAGGCATTCTGTACCCTGGTGGCCAGCGTTTGGGAAGAGCTTAGATCTATTTGTAGTGGTTCCCCTTTCCCCTGGAGCATGCATTTGTGTGTAGTCACTGGCATTACGCATCCTCTCAGGTGAGTCATCAACCAGGCGAATCTCCCCCACGTCCAGTTCAGGTGTCCCACATGTCCAATAACCAAGAACCTCTCTGTATGACTGATAAGATTGAGATACCGCCCCCACAAGGAAATTTTCACCCCGTTGATGTGCCATCTGGAGCTTCCTAGTTTGGCCGACCGACACCTTACTATGGCTAAGGGTTAGCCTCCTGGGTATCTGCATCCTATCAATCCGATTATTCTAGTAACGACTGGAGGGATTCTGGCATGAACTTCTGCAAGTCCTGTATATACGCCAGTCCTCCGGATGTTAAGTTAGGATTAAATCGTCCAAAAGCAAATTAAACTTTGTATGGCAAACTGTCAGGACCCCACTGGTAAGTCTCTGGTAACTTAGGACCCTCCAGTATAATCCTAACCTTCCTCCTTCTCTCCATGCCCCCCTGATTTCCCTTTCGGCCTAACAAGTCCAAAATTGATGACATAATGGAAGTGGATACATTGTTATCCTCAGGATTCTCACTTTCCATATGCTCGTCTGAAAAAATTTGAGATGTTACATGGCTCAGATGGATCGCCAACATGACAATTATGATCCTTCCATCCATCTTCCAGAGATCTTGCCAATTCTTTCGCCCCACTAGGACTCTGGAACAATAAGAACAAGAGCGGAATCAATTCTTATCAGCAGTACCTTTTACATTGATCAGCATGAACCCACTTTTCTATCTCCCTCCTTTTCATGCCTTTTGCACCCTTTTTGTCCTTGATCCGCTTCACTTTGACCACCTGATCACTAAGGGCCATAGTGACCGTGAAGGGTCCTGTCCAGTTTGCATCCCAGGAAGATTTGGAAACAAAGTTTTTCACCATAACCCTGTCTCCAATCTTCAAGCTAATGGGAGGCCTTTCAGGCTGTTCCTTCTCTTTAGGTGCCATGGAAATTGCAAATATCCCTGTACCTGCTCTTACAGCTGGACCAGAAATTTGTCCCTTTCCGCACTTTCTATCAGAGGGGTACTCAGTACTGGGTCTGCTGGATGGCTGAGGTTCATCATTCTCCCCGTCATCAACTGATATGGAGTTAATGATGTACCTTTCGCTGCAGACCCTCATATTGCCATCAGGATAGAAGGCAGATTGGTCAGCCAGTTCTTTCCTGATTGCAATACCATCAGCCCCTCTTTTAGCGTCCAATTCATTCTCTCAATTATCCCCGCAGACTGTGGATGGTATGGCATGTGGAATCTTTGCTCTACTCCCAGCAGCTCACAAATATTTTTCATGACCCTGACGGTAAAGTGAGTCCCCCTGTCTGATTCTAGTACTTTGGGGAACCCCCATCTTGCGAATACTTCAGTCCACAAAGCTCTAGCTGTAGCAGTAGCCGAGTCCTTTCTCAGAGGTATAGCCTTCACCTACTTCGAAAAGGCATCCACCACTACCAGCATATATCGGTACCCTCCAGAGGCACTTTTTAATGGACCAACAAAGTCAATCTGCAAGTTCTCCCAGGGTCCATCAGCTACCGGTATCCTTGCTAACACTGGCTTCTGTCCCTTTGGCCTAGGGTTCATTTGTGCGCAGATCAAACATTCCTGCACTACCTGTGAGATTGTGTTACCCATTGTCTCCCACCAGTATCTAGTCTGTACAAATTTCAAGGTACCCTGTACACCCATGTGGCCTGTCAACCTGTGATTCTCATGGGCTAAATCCTTTCCATGCAGGGAGGGCACTACAAACCTTCGTCCTTCTGGCGTCTCCCTCAACAGTAGATCGTCTTTTAATACATCATTTTGGGGAGCATCCGCCGCTTTTCCTCTGAGCTGCTTTTTTATTAAGCTCAAGGCTTCATCCTTATTTAGCTCATCTGCTAAGCACGGGGTAGGCATCCTTAGCACCGGAAAGAGTTCATGTGAACCTGCTTCCACCTCCTGCTCCTCAAAATTATGTTCCTCCCAGGCCTGTCTCCCCTCAGCATCATAGGGTGTCCACCTGACTCGTATCAGGGCCGCCTCTTTTGCCAGCTCATCTGCCTTGTTGTTGCCCATTGTAACCTCACCACCTCTTTGATGGGCTTTCACCTTAATGATAGCCACTCTCTGAGGCTCCATACTCGCTCTTTCCCATAAGTCTCTGAGCACCGAACTATGTACCAAGCCCTTCCCAGAGGCATCACTGAAACCCCTTGACTGCCACAAAGGCATGTATTCGGTCAATGACCTTGTGACATAGGCGCTGTCAGAGAATATGGTTATGTGACCTGAACTGAAATGCGTGATGGCCTCTCTCACTGCTTCCAGTTCAGCTCTTTGAGCAGAGAAGCTTCGAGGGCATTTGGTCATGATTTCCTTATTGGTCTGGGGGCACCACAGGGCATACCCTGTGTGAAAACTTCCTCCATCCCAATATCTTGACCCATCCACCCAGACTTTAAGATCTTGATTACCTGTTGCTACCCTAAACACCTCCTGTGTTCTGGTCCAATGTATCTCCCCACAGTCATGCTGCTCCCCCTCATACTGCATCAATTGTAGGAGCGTATATGTGGCATTGTGGGTCACGGTAAGATTTCTGGGTGTTAAATCCACAAGCCATCTGGCTACCCTTTGGGAGGACACTCCACTGAGGGTACGTTCCAAAAGCATTTTAATTGGGGAATGGGGTGTCTGCAGAATGATTTTGCTGAATCCCACAACATGTTCTGTGGTAAGAACCACCCAGTGCACTGCCAAAAGGTTTCTGCCACATACGTCAAATCCCCTCTCTACCGGGCTTAGTACTCTGGACCAGTATCCGACAGGTACCCATTTGACCTGCCTCTAATGCAGCAACACCGCTGTTATTGCCACTGCAGAGGCATACACTTGAAGTGCAAAGGGCAAATTGGCATTCGGATTGCTTAAGGCCGGGGCCTGCATCAGGCTCACTTTTAGCTTGGTGAAAGCTTGCTCATGCTCTTCCGACCAATCTAAAGGGTCTGTTTCCTTCTTGTCTCCTTTGAGAAAATCATACAGGGGCCTTGCCTTTTCCACAAAGCCTTCAATGAAGTCTCTGCAGAAACCGACCATCCCCAAAAATTGTCTCAGCGCAGTCTTAGTGCTTGGTCTTGGTAATTTCCTGATAGTTTCACATTTGTTAGGGTCCGGAGTCCTTCCCCCTGTGAAACTATCACACCCAAGAAACACACTGAATCCTTCATCAATTGTGCCTTTTTGGGGTTTAACTTCACACCTGCATTCTCAATCAGTGTCAGGAGTTCCTCCAGAAGAGCATAATGCTGCTCCTTGGTCTCTGTTTGAAGCAAGATGTCCTCCACATATTGAATGATGCATTCTGGTTCAGAAAATGACTTTAGAATGTCCACCATACAGATGTGGAAGTATGTTGAGCTGGATTTGAACCCCTGTGCTAATCGACAGAATGCATACTGTTTCCCCTGAAATGTAAAGGCAAGTTTGTATTGGCTATCTTCATGTACAGGAATGGAAAAATAACCATTTGATATGTCAATTGATGAGTACACCTTTGCTGAAGGTTTCAGTGCTGTCATCATGTCCGGCATCTTAGCAACTACATTTGTAATAGACAGGGTACATCTGTTTAGCGCACAGAAATCTACAGTGGACCTCCACCCCCCCTCCTTCTTTACTGGCCAGAGGGCTGCATTCGTTTTAGACTGGCACTCTTTGATTACATTTTGTGCCAACAAATTCCTCACTGTGCTCTCTATGTATGGGATAGATTCGGGTGGGATTTTGTACTGATGCTGAGGTGGCGGATCAGGGCCCTCAATTCTAACAACCATGTGTGAAACTTTACCACACTGTGCTTTAGACGCCCACACTTCATTATGTTGCCACAAGATCTCAGCCAATAACTGGTCCTTCGTTCTCAGCAGTGCCTGTGGGTCAAGGATCTCATTGCTTTTAACTGATGCACCTTGCCTTTGTACCTGGATCCTTTCCACAGCACCCAATTACAGAGATCAAGAATCAATCCATGTGCTCCCATGACATCAGAGCCCAAAATAGTGCCCTCTTGTGTTGGGGAAAGAAACAAACTGTGCTCCACACACAACCTCTCTATTTCTATGGACAAAGGCATTGACTGTTCAGAAGGTACCAGTTGTCCCCTGAATCCTTGAAGGAAAATTTGTCTCCTAGTAGGATCCTTTTGAAGTTCGATGTTCGTTAAGCTGACGGCTGCACCCGTATCCAGAGGATGCGCGATGGCCCCCTAGCGCCCCTTGAATATGTGGTCTGCTGCCTTTGTCCCTTTGTAGATGACATACTAGGGACAAGATCGGGGCCTGACATCCCTATTGCTTAAAATAAGGATTTGTTGGAGGCGGGACTTAATATTCCTCCTGGTTTCCTTTTCCCTTTGCTATCCTATGTACCTCCCTCAAAAGAGGACCATATAACGTAGCATCAGGTGCCTTGCTCAGCTTCGATGTCACCTTATGTGACCCAGGCTTCTGTTGCTGCTTCCTATGTAAATGCTTTTATCAGCTGTGCCTCTTCTAGGTAAATGACAGTCCTTCATTAAATGACCTGTATTTCCACATCTGTAGCACCTACCTGCAAATCTCACCCTCCCTTCGCTTTTAACTACCACTGAAATTCTTTTGTCTTGATCAGTCTTTTTTCTCAAATTGCCTATTGTCTTGATCAGTCTCCCGAACCCAATTCCCTTAATATGTTTAAAAAGGTTTGGTATGATGTGGCATTCCTCAGTGCAATTCTGGTATGATAATCAACACAGGTGCATTTATTAGCCATAGAACACAGAAAACTACTGTCATCAGGAGACATATCAGGACAATTGTGTGTGGCTTTATAAATGGAGAAATATTCACTGCAAAAGAGTATAGGATAATTTCCCCTTTAAATTTGGTATTTTCTAGGACATCTGACCCTCTAGTATCTCTTCCTCCTATTATACACTGCATTTCCCTCATTCTATCTGCCGAGTTTCCCCAATTCGAGCTTAACTCAGGAGATAGACCTCTGTGACTCCTGACTGGTGGTTGCAGTTTTTCACACAGTTGCAATGGGAGCCATGCGCGAAGTAGTGCGCAAGCATCCCTATTGTTTAAAGTATACTGAGTCACCACAGCTTCCAGTCGGTTTGATAAACTAATGGGTGAAGCACTAGTGTCAAATTTACCCAAAATGCGGCACAAATTTGTGCGATCTTGTATAGAGAGCGTTGCGGATTGGATGCTACCCTCCCTTCTTAACGTCCCTATTCCTTGTCCCATCCAGAGAAGAACTCTGATATGGGGACTCTTCCGGACTGTCAGCTGAATATACTGACTGCTGTTCCCCCAGCATCCTATCTCTTTGCTCCTGTGTTATAAAGGGATGTGTATCCTTGTTAGCACAACAATGGCTGTGCACTTTATCCATTTCCTGTGCTTTCAAAGATAGAATGGCATGATCTTTTTGTGCTAGCTGAGTTCTGCACTCTTGTAATTGTCTCCCAATTATTTCTATAGCATTTTCATTCCCAGCCTCTCTCTTTTCTAAAGATGTGATACATTGTTCCCTCAGCATACATGTTTCCTGCAACTCATCCACTCTCTGCTCCAACGCATCATTCTCAGCTACCAGCTGGTCAATCTCCTCCCTCAGTTCATCACACGCACAACCACTTGCATCTGCAACTATAGCTGAGATACCCTTATTCATATTTTCTATCTGCTCTGTTAATTGTATCCGTTCTTTATACCACTGCAATTCTTTTTGTTCCGCAATTTTTTTTTCATTTTATCCACTTCCACACTGCCTACTGTATATTCACGGCGGCAGTGTGGACGTGTCCCGCAAATCACCATAAATAAGTGGCAATCTGCGGGTGGTCACTAGGGGGTGCGCGCGCGTGCCCGCCGTACTCCTCAGGAGTGTGCCCTCGGCTCGGGCGGACCCCGATGTCCGCCGGCGAGTCGCGATGAGCGGCCACAGCAAAAAATGGGGAACCGCCGAAGTAAACACGGCGGTTCCCCGCTCTGTTAGTGGCGGCATAGGAGATCTACTGATCCCTGTCACTGGGATCAGTTAGATCTCTTATGCCCATGGTAGCCCTGCCCCCCCACAGTTAGAACACACCCAGGGAACACAGTCAACGCCTAGAAATCACCCTGCAGGTTAACCCCTTCAATGCCAGTGACATTTATACAGTAATCAGTGGATATTTAAATTTCTGATCGCTGTATAAATGTCATTGGTCCCAAAATAGTGTCAAAATGGTCCGACATGTCCACCCCAATATCGCAGTACCGCTAAAAATCGCAGATCACCGCCATTACTAGTAAAACATTTTAAAAAAATAAAAACCCCAGAAATTAATTCTCATCATCCGTAAACGCGGCCACTTTTGCGCAAACCAATCAATAAACGCCAATTGCGATTTTTTTTTTTTACCAAAAATATGAGGAAGAATATAAATCGTCCAAAACCGATGAAAAAAATGTTTTTTTATATTTTTTTTTTATTTGTATTTTAGCAAAAAGTAAGAAAAACAGTTTGTTTTTTTTTTTGCAAAATTGTCGCTCATCTTTTGTTTATAGCGGTGATCAGAAATGACACAGAGGCGATCAAATACCACCAAAAGAAAGCTCTATTTGTGAGAAAAAAAGGACGCAAATTTCGTTTGGGTACAATGTTGCGCGACCACGCAATTGTCAGTTAAAGCGACGCAGTGCCGAATCGCAAAAAGTGCTCTGGTCCTAACCTGGGAAATCCTTCCGGGGCTGAAGTGGTTAAATAGCATACATACAACATTTGCTTTTCTTGCTTTTTTTCCTTTTTTAGATGATGGTTTCATTTTTATATTTTCGCTCTGAGCTTCACATTGTTTCAATAAATCGTTAAATTGGTGAGCCAATGCATTTTCTGGCAAGGTGTCAAAACTAACAGATCCATGTTTTTTAATGAACGTATCAATGATCTCCATTGACATGCTAATTAAGTTCACTAAAGACCAGTTAGTCTACTTCACAGCTGATTACACACTGCTCACACACGCAGACACACAAAAACACACAGTTTAAAAACTCATAAGGACTTGTAGTGCTACCGACTGACACTCCTTACTACCAACTGTAACCCTCTTATTTCAGATTTTAGGCCGAGATTGACCCTCTATTAGAGAAAAAATCTATTTCACTTTTACGTGGTAACAACAAAATATAAAATATAATCTATATTTCTCCCACTTTCTCCTCAAAGGTGTCTGGCTTATCCTATAAATCTGCAGGGTGAATCAGTTAACCAAGGGTTATCAACCCTTTCTCGCTTGCAGAATTGCACAGCGAACAGGCCTAACACATTTGCAAATTTGCATTAAGAATACAACAAACTTTAACACATACAATACACATATATCAGCCAAAATATCTCACCAGATCTGCATGTCCGCTCACTGATGAAATGTTTTCACAGAACTTTTAAGATCACTCCAGCAAGCTTCAGAATTCACGAACAAGCGCAAATGTCCACCGCAGAGTGATGCATTCAATTCTGATTGCTCTTGTAGAGTTGAGGATTCCTTAGCTTAGAGGAACTCAAGACAAAAATATATTAGGGTTATGGATTCTGTGTAGGACTTATTTCCACACTCCTTTTGAGGGTGCCAAAGAAAGTATCTACACTCCTGCTTCTGGGGTGCCAAATGAAATAAAAATGGGATGGTTATGGGTTCCCCAATTTTATTTGGTAATTATATATTAGTTGTCTATTCCTCTAATTCGTTAAACTCCTAAAACTCTGATAACAGTAGCAATGATATTACGATACTAAGGTTAGCATATATATATATATATATAAAAATAATCAATCACTCTGCTTTGATAAAGCAAGAATTACATTAATTTTAAGGAAAATAGAGATTCTAACATCAAAACACTATAAGAAAATATAGAGCCTATAACATAAATAATATAAGGTGATACTTAAGGTGTCCTGTTGTTCTGGCTGGCCTGATGGATCAAAGATGGAAGCGAAGAGAGAGACCATCACGAAACGCAGGCTTTTAAACTCATTCATGCATCATCCACACGCCCAGCGCCAGCTTACTCCTGCATTCTGCCCAATGGTAGCAGACTTCCTTTCCTTGAATCTGTCTCTAGGACGCATGCCTGGGTTGTCCACTAGAGGCAGCATATGTCCATGTATCACTCATATCTGACCCACCATCTTTCCGGGCCAGGTGTTCTTTTGAAGATCTGTAATTCAGGCAATCAATCACCTTAGTAGTTGACCATTGACATTTTTATGTACAGTCAATCAGGTCTCCAACTTCATTACACCATGTGGCTTACATTCCAGCTGTTACTCCCCTGCCTGTTGATATGCACTGATCAGCTCCACACAACTTGTGGAATGGCATTCCAGATTACCACAGCAGTGTGAAGACCAGGCATGATTCGATTTTAGACATAGTTCTTGCATTATGGAAAACCCATGTTGCCCTCCAACACTTTCCTTAGGTGTTTAGGAGTTTGCAGTGTTTAGGAAATGTTCACAATGGATGCAGCCAGCAACATCACCGCAGCATGCATTCTGAAGGGACTGCATAGTGCGTCGGGCCTTCAGAGCTCCATGCCGGAGCCGAGGGCTCCAGCGCGCATGCGCGGCAGTGATGTCATCGCAGCCCCTACCACTTATACAGCTGGAGCCTGTGAACCTGAAAGGAAGATTGGGGAAAATGGAAGCCCTGTCAGAGGTGACAGTGCACCGATGGAGAGCTTCATTCTAAGGTATTTATTAATGTGCTAGTGTGCAATGCACACTAGCACATTATGTTATTACCTTTCCGGAGGATTTCTTTTTTTTTTTTTCTTTTTTACATGCCA
The DNA here is from genome assembly GCA_018402905.1 of Glandirana rugosa. Classification (NCBI taxonomy): domain Eukaryota; kingdom Metazoa; phylum Chordata; class Amphibia; order Anura; family Ranidae; genus Glandirana; species Glandirana rugosa. The sequence goes on from BLSH010344254.1 coordinate 765,003, forward strand.
CATTTTACTACCACTTTAAGGGCAGCCATTGTGGATTGAATACATCCTCTTTGGATCGTTTAGTCACACATGGTGTACAGTACCTGATGTATAATGTGTGCCCTCCCTCAGCTTCTTATTGACAGTGGACTGTCAAAATACTGATATTTATCATGTTTTTTTAGAGGAAAAAATGATTTGTAATATGATTGCAACACCCTTCTAGAAAGGCATCTATGCAATAAGGGAGATTGTGCTTTACCTAGTGTGGAAAAGAAATATTTTTTGCTGTAGAAGAAGGCAGTAAGTGTGGCTCAGACATGAGTACAAATTTTACAGTAATTTGTGTGTGTTGTTGAAGGGCATGGGGGCTTTTTTTTAGCTGGTGGGATGAAAAACATTAATTGTCACAAGGGGTGCTCAAATGTCTGTTTTTTCTTTAATTTTAATCAAAATTAACCTTCTTCTTGTACCTTTTCAGATCAGTGTGGAGCACCCTAGATCCCTGAACCCAAGCTGTAAAAAAGGCTTCAACTTTTGTCCAAGTCTGTATTAAGACTGGCCATAGATGGAACGAATTCTTTCCTGCAACCATAGACAGTGTTCACAGGGGAATCCCTCCCGCCGAGCCATTGTATTCTCCTGGTTGGGGAAGCCGTCCCCATCGAGAGAACGGGAGTGATTACTGCTAGCGGCTATAACAGCTTGTTGCAATAATCACATGCAAAATCCAGCAGGCTGGTTGATCGATCAACTTGGGTACATTCAGCCTGCCCATACATGGTTTGAATCCATCTATGGCCTGCTTTAGACCCATACACTCCCAGCAATAATACTCACTGTCATTCAACTGTCAAATGCCAGAATATTTACTGCTTATTTGTAAAATGTAAATGTGTATGCTAAGCAGATGCAGAAAGTAAAGTGAAACATGATAACGTGAAAAATAGGAAAAAATAGTCTAGCCAGCTGAGGTTAAAAATAGAGAGTAGGGCCTGGCAGCAGAAGGGTAAGGCTACATTCACACTAGCCTGTGCAGGCTAATGCGTTGTAATGCTTGTTGCATTTTTTCCCCAATTATATTTGACGTTTCAGTATACAGCAGCGGTGCGTTGTGCTGCTGTGCTGTGACATGTGGTGCTGTGCAGTGCAGAGAAATGCAGACATGCTTAATTTTTCCCACATTTCACTGCACATCAAACAAGCATTGCAGTGTGAATGAAGCACATGTAAAATAGTTGCTTTCTATGCCTCTTAGCACTGACCTCTGTTTATCTATTTCAGAAAAATGTGGGTCACTACAAGCCCTTAAAGTGAACAAGCCAAAGCATGGGTGCTCAACCTGTGGCCCTCCAGCTGTTGTGGAACTACAAGTCCCATGAGGCATTGCAAGCCTGACAGTTACAAGCATGACTCCCAAAGGCAGAGGCATAATGGAACTTGTAGTTCCCCATCAGCTGGAGGGCCACAGGTTGCGCACCCATGCCTTTAAAGTCAGGTCTTAAATAAAGTCAGAGGTGGTAATCGTTCATGGTTGCAGTGCTCCCTACTGGTGATACTGGAGTTACATTTTAGTCTAAAGTAAATCAAGCTTAAAAAGATAATATGAAGAGCAGAGGATCCTGCAAGCTACTATGTATATATGCAATACTACTCAATCACAGTTAAAGCTACAGGCACTAATCACCATATCATAACAATGTGTTTATAACAATGCATATAACAATATTCAATTGTGCTGCGCTATAATAAATAAAAGTGTTACAATAAAAAATAAAATAATACAAAGCCTTAAATGTGGTTAATTGTGTCACTCCGCATGGATCCACAAAAATGATTTTTGTTCACATAAAACATTGAGTCCATGCTTAATCAGTGCATTTGTCTTGCTCCGGTATATGGTAGAAGGAAGAGAAAGATGAGAGTTTTCTTTCTCTTCCCTCTACCATATACCGGAGCAAGACAATAGAAAAGCCACAGAGCGAACAGGAGGAAGGACGCATACCCACGGTCGGGTGAGAGACCGCAAGTGTGCATTGACTCCTCCAAGTCATACGACTGTGGGGGTCAATAGGATCTGGTAAGCAGGGCAGCCTTACTTTACATTTGCACAAGGTGATGGCACGAGCACAAGCACTTTGACAATATTTGGAACATTTATCGGGATGATTATGCAATAGCACCAAGTCACTTTGAGCACTGGAATATATTATACATTGGACTTTATTGCACTTTAATTACTACTGAAGTGGATAGTATGAACAGAAAATTTTGAATTTATCATTTGCACTTTATATTAGTGTGATACACATCATAAAACATTTATTTTGGAGCATCAATAGCAATAAGTCACTTTGAGCATGGGAATGCATTGTAATCAGATTTGAGTGCACTATATACTCCTATTGGAATTGGACAGTAGGATGCTATAGCACTAAGGGATATGAATGTTTTGATTTAATACTGCACTTCATTATTGAACTGTGGGTATTTAATATTTATTTTGTTAATAACACTCAGGAGAGGTTTTCCCATACACCAACTGCATAACATTCCCACATTAGCAAGCGCTGTCACTCATTAGATATTAACTTCCTGTTTGTGGCACATTAGTATATGTGAGGGGGGAAACTTTTCAAGATGGGTGGTGACCATGGTGGCCATTTTGAAGTCGGCCATTTTGAATCCAACTTTTGTTTTTTCAATAGGAAGAGGGTCATGTGACACATCAAACTTATTGGGAATTTCACAAGAAAAACAATGGTGTGCTTGGTTTTAAAGTAACTTTATTCTTTCATGAGTTATTTACAAGTTTCTCTTTGTTTACAGCCATTGACATGTCGCTGAGGTTAACACGTGCGGAGCGGATAGAATTTGTGTTGATGTCTGGTGAACGCAGTAACCGGGTCATTGCAGCAGATTTCAATGCAAGACAGCCTATGAGACCACCCATCTCCCATGCTACAGTTGGAAAACTGCTTGCTAAGTTTTGTGAAACTGGTTCAGTGTTGGATTTGCCAAAATGTGGACACATGAAATCTGTCACTAATGAAGAAACATCAGTGGCTGTCCACTGTAATGTAGGGAGCCCCATATAAGTTTTTGAATTTCCCAATTTCCTAGCTTACTGCAGAACTGAGTGCAAAGGTTTCTTGTAGTGCTATTACCTTGTTAACCGACACTTCAGGTGTGTTGGATGCTGAGTGTTATGGTTCTATCCTGTGGCCGTTATGTCACTATGTTCAGTAGTGAGGTAGACCAGTGGGTCAAACCACAGTGTGCAGTGGGGGATGCTGCACCTGACACCCAGAATTGTCACTTCAGCTCTTGTGACTATACCACTTATGGACCAGAGCAATTTTTACATTTCAACTATGGGCCTGTTTAGTCAGCAAAAACTGTAATTACTTAATACATAAATACAAGTAATACATACATTGCTTATTTTTTAAGACAAGCTGAGCTTTCTATAGTAATAATTCTATTATAAAAATAATAAAATGACGGGGGCATGGCCTGGACATGGCTGTGTGAAGACGCATTTCTTGGGAGCTCCTGGCTTCCCCTCTGCCCTTTCCGGCTCTTTCAGCAAACGACTTTCTCGGCCTTTCCCGTCTCCCCTTCGGTCCTCGAGGGTTCTTTACGCAGAAGTGTGTCGGTACA